>DWHS01000078.1:0-11796 GCA_018247935.1 Trogonoptera brookiana
GCCATGTGTATTAATTTATTTTTTATTTTCAGATATGGTCACTAACGGCACTTTATGCAGCTTCCTCTCTCATTCGAAGTGGCCTCCAGTGTGGTTATTGGGCGTAATGTGTATCTTTTGCATTAAGTTTTTAATAAACAAACTGCGAGTACGAAATTTTTGTTATTAATTCGGCTACAATAATTCATTGTAAACTGCAATAATTAAAACCACATAAAAACAGTAAATATTCAACTTGATTTCTCACCTTTATTTTATTAATAAAATACATTTTTTTTTCTAATGTATCTGTGTATTTTTCCCTGTAGTTTGACAAATACATATAATCTATGATCATGTTTTTTTCATCCCCAAACTCTAGTTCCCAATTCATTTAATTTAAATAGGTAATGGTAATATATAGCACTTTACAATGTAATACGAAAAAAAAAATTATGACTAACTAGCTTTAATAATATTTTCGTTAAATATGTGTTCCTATTAATTTAAATATTAAGGAGTTTGATATAAATTATGTTAAATCAGTTACAAAACATTAATATAATTCTCAACTAATATTTGAAAATTCACATCGTCTTCATAATTATCAGCCAGCAGCCGTGCTCTACCATTCTTCGGCTGTAGATTTTTTTGCTGCCGGTCAGTGCGATGATCGTTGCCTTGAACGCTGGTCACCCACTGTAAAATGAAAAAAAAAACAACACAGCCGGTCCGTGGCGAAGGGATAAACCTTTCCCCGGGGGGACATCTTCATTAATATACGCTGCTTCTAAGGGGAGGACAGGGTTATGTGATTTACATCCACAAAAACTCACTCGGTAGTCATCCTTAGTGCTTTGCAAGGGGCCCCGGGATCTTCTACGGAACACACCGGTACCTCTCTGCACTGCACCTAAACACGTCCCTGGTAGAGCCGTAACCTCCAGCTCCCTCTCTTGAGGCATTATTTCGCCAAAACGGACCCGTTACACTACTCCCTCTGCATTAATCGCTGATGATAACGTATCCCAAGGCGCATCTAAAGCAAATATAAACACATATCAAAAATTATATACTTATATATAAGTACTATATTTTTTTCTGAACAGTTATATTTTAAACTTAGTTATGAACGAAGTCCTTTAATCAAAAGATTTACTTTTATAATTTTAACTGAGTCCGCAGTGCAGTCGTTCACCGCTTGTAAGGTAATACTTTTCCCGATTTGATTCCGCGATCACATCTTGAGAAGTTTGGTTGGTACTCATTTTCCGACCCCACCAAGTTAGCAAAACGCTTATTTTGTAAATCGGCCGCCATTATAGCTATTCTGTTCTGGCTATCAACATATGAGAACCAGAGTAATTCTAGGTGAGCGCGATTCATTATCGACGGCCGGTTGTCACCAATTACTCATGTTTGACTACGTTCCCGCTAAGAATTACCAATCCCATATGCGTGTCGCCATTTTTTTTTATAAATTTTTGTAATTCGATTAAATTAAAAAAATATACTAATTGTTACCCGAAGACGAGTAAGGTTTATCTGGATAATACAGTCATGGAATTACTCTAGTGCAAGTTACATCCAGGCTGGCAATGAGTCGTCTCTACAGCCTCGCTCGGTGTGATAAGATACAATGTTCTGGATTTCTGGTGATAGGCTATATATAGAGTTGGGTATTATATAATCAAAAGATGTAATGTAGCTAGACATCGCAGAAAATGAATTAGCGTTTTATCTTTTGTTTATTTAACCATTCATATATAAAATAAGTGCTACGATCAGCAATAACAAGTCAGTAAGTTTTACACAAATATCTTCTATTCATTGAACATAAGTCTCTTATCGTACCAAGCAGGATTGTAGTCTGACTAATCAACTTGACTTTAAAAAAAATCTCCGATAATAATCTATCCGTGATTATGTTAGATATGTGATTTTATTCGCAACTTAGCTTGGGTGTTATGTGCAAGTAAAATAAAGTTCATTTAACCAATTTCTTTTTATTGCCATATGCTACGGGACAAACGAGAAATCCACTTGATGGTGATACGCCTGCCCATAACGTGGCGTTAGTTAAGATGACATACACAACATAGCGCTGGTCGCCTTAAGACAATGTCTAGCCTCATTATCCCAATAAATTTACTAGCTATAACGTCCTTCAAACCGGAACACTTAATCTTTTCACACTACCGTTTGGCAGCAGAAATAGATGTTCTCCGCCAACAGACATACCATCAGTGTAGTTTTATTGTCATTACCTTTCGGGGAGTTAACCGCCAGGTATTTTCGTGAACATTAAAAAAAAGGTAGTAATTTTGCATGTTTTATTCCTCGGAATAATTATTTATTCTCTTTAAATTACGCTTCTTTAAAATGCTACAAAGGGTAATAAACAATAGGTAGTAGTTGTTCGTATTCCAAACAATAGATCAGTGGTAAATATTTAGGGACACCATCACAAACGGCATTGAACCAGGACTAGTAGGTACATGCATGAACGATCATTACATACGGTAAATTAAATAACTGAATAGGTGTTACAAATCATTTTCTAATTTCCTTAAACAAAATAATGGCGATATGATTCGGCAGTGTTTAAGCTAATAAGTACCTACACATGGTAAACCATTTTATCATTATTGTTTACTAGTTAAAAATTTACCTAATTTTCTTCATTTACAATATATCAACAAACAGAGATCGATATTTAGAACGTAGAGCCGGAATTACATTTCATGAAATACATGAAGTCAAGGGATCCATCAAAATTCTTATTACATGCTAGATACTTTATGTACAAACATACAATCTGCTTAGTTCAGGGTTATTAACAATTTTTTGGTTATGTCATTAATTTATTTCCAGGAACTAGAAGCTCCATAAAAAAATAAGAAAAGATATTATTGTTTAGGGGAGTAAAAACTTTTATCGAGAAAATTTCGATAAAATGCCACACTGGTATTAAATTTATTTGAATATATAATTAAAATTTAAACGATTAATTTTAATATATATACTCTTAAATCAGGATAATACAATTCATCCTATCATCAACGAAAACGGTTAAAACTAAGAGTTAATTTAGAAACACAATGCTATCCCTGAACATATTATATCAGCTAGTTAAAAAAATAATTTATTACAAACTGCTGAATTAAGAAAAGAAACCTATAATATTTTAAAACTTGGAAACATATTTGTTTATAACATTAACAAGAAAAAAATAATTATTGTAATACCTGTTTTGCAAGTCCTTATAAGAATACTATCTATCAGTCCTGGCATTGTTCAAGTTAGCCATTCAGGAGGTCCAAATGAAAGTAAAAACACTTAATATACATGGAAAGAACAAAACGATAAACCAATAAGTATATAGCATATTTACATTTAGTTAATTTAGTTTTATCCTGCATAACTTACAATCTAACTATATTAGTGCAATACATCACTTGCAAGGGTTTCAGATATTACGATAACTTTTCATTTATAAGCGTATAATATGGATCGCGTAACTCACGCATGTCAAACTTGAGTAATCCCGGCATAGCATTCACCATCATCTCAACCAATGGGTGTCCACAGCTGGACATAGGTCCCTCATAATGTATTCCACAAAACACTATCTCGGCATAGCATTATTACTATTATAATATTTTTAAGGTTCTAACTACATTCACCTTCACTTTGTTAAACCACAATAATGTCCGTGATGCTAAAGACATAGAATTCTTTTTTCTTCAATTAAATGTAACTATTTGACCGTTAATTTCAATTATCACTGTGTAATGATTAACAATGAGCTATAATTTTATTAAAAGAAATTTAAAACTTCAAATAATACATTTCCATCTAATCATTAAAAACAACCGACAAAACAGACATGAATTCATTTTCAAATAAACATAATTTCACTAGGGATCAAAGGATAATGCTGTACTGTACTTAGAGACAATTCAGATGTTCCACTTTTTTTTGTAATAAATATTTTGGAGATAATCACTTTGATCATTTTGATGCCTATCACATAATATTCAAATGTAAACATTGACATCACAAAATAAATACTAGATAAAATATTCCTAGTCAGTGACAATTAAACTAATAATTGAATAATAGCGGTGGAAAAATAACTATAAGGTAGTTGCGGCGGTCAGTCTGCCGAAACGGTAGGTAAATCTATAGTTCGACTTTCATTACCAAATATCAATCTTAATCTTTTCATGGGAGGCAAAGGACGGATTGGACTGTGTTTACGATGACGTTCTTTTGACCGGCGCCGCTTTTTCAAACGTCGGGCTGTTTCAGGATCAACACCCTCAAGCCGCAAAACTTCATACTCTGGTGCTTCTGTAGTACTACCACAATCCATAACTTCTTCAACAACAGGACTTCTTTTAACTCTCAGAGTTAACTTTAAACCTCTTCGTGGAGGTGTACAAGGGCATTCACTACTTTTGTTAGTATTGTCCGCTAACCATGGAGGTCCTGATTCTGACTCTTTCTTTGCCTCTTCAGCCCTGTGCACATCAACTTTATGTTTGCTTACTTTACTATCTTTAGACTCACTTGGATTAACATTTTCTCTATAGTCACAAATTTCACTTTTTAAACATGTTTTATTATTCACACACTCAACTTTTTCTACTTTTGTATCATTGCTGTCTGAAGTAACAAAACCCTCTTTTTTTATTGTTATAATAGAAGTACATGAAGCAGGTCGTTCTGGCAGAGATTCCTTTATGTCATCGCTATTCTCTGTTCCAATATTGACATTACTAACATTACATATGGTTTCTAATTCACAGATCTCTTTTGAAGTATCTTGATCAAATTCCCCTTTGATTTGCATTTTATTTTCATCAAGAGTATCATTAGAATTTGTATCTGCTTTAGTAATACTATTGTTTCTCCCTACTTTAGCATCTGAAATATTTTTCGAACTATGTTTTACTTTAGTACATGGTATTTGAATACAAGTATCAATTAGGCGTTTGTGACTCCGTAAAACTATCCCTGAATGTGAGTCATGACTACTTCGTGAACTGGTTATACTACAACATCTTGAAGGTTGCTGCTCTTGACAATTAGATACATTACTAGTAACAGTTGCAGAAACACCATTTAGAATTCTGTTACTGTCTGCTCTTCGTCTAAGGCGTTCACCTCTTCTAGAAGCTGATGATTCTCTACTTCCTTCAGACTCTTTATCTATTGATCCCTCAACTACATCAGCAATACAACCTTGAGCTATTAATAACTCAGCATCATATTTTGTTAAACCTTTCTGCTTCATCTCTTTCATACTTAAAGGTGACACAATACTGGAAACTTGTCTGTTTGATATTCGAACCTTTTCAGGATTCTTTCCATTTTCAAGTTTTTTACTTTGTTTGGCCTTACTCCTATTTATTCTATTATCTGTTTCTCTAAATCTATACCTTGTAGCTTGCTCATCATTGTGAGCATTCTTTACAGAAAATGCACCCTTCCCTCTTCTTTCACAAGTCTCACACTCACAATAGCAATTCCCATTGCCAAAAAAATCTTCACCATAAAAACATGTAATTTCTTCCCCAACTTCAATATCCCTTAAGACACGAACAAAAGCTTTGCCACGATCAGTGGCTTCAAAAGTACATGTGGGTCGACAATCATGGTTTATATACGCAGCAGGCCCTAGCCACAATTGTGCACAATTTTTTCTACAGCTGTACATAACAGAAAAGTCATTCTTGCCAGGATGTAATAATTGTTTTTCCTCTTCTTCAGTCATTTCTGCAATACATCCAACAAGGAAATCTATTCTTTCATGTTTAAAAAATTTCTTAGTTGTTGAAATTTTAGCTCCAACTCTTCCTTCTAATGAGTACCTATAACATGGTTCTATAACAAATCCAGCCTTTTTGTCAAATACCCTTAGGTATCTGTATATCTGAAAATAAATAAACAATAAAAATTTTAGTAAACAATAATACATAAACATTTTATACCAAATATTTTGTTACCAACATGTTCTCTTAGTTTGTTTTGTTGATGTTTATTTTTTATAAATTGTCTTGGCATCCATTCTCCATTAGCCAATTTACTATATGCTTTATTGTAATCCTGTGTTTGTATAAATTCCTTTACTATGTTTTTTAATTCTTCTTTATTCATTTTCAATGGTCTATATCGTATGTTCATCTTATGTGTTGTAATGCCAAGGTATGGATCTACTATAAGTGCTGTGGCCAAATCGTCGTACTCCGAGAGCTCGCGGGGAGTCATACCCATTGGCTGCATTTTGTGAAGCACTTGCTTCCCTGGGTACGTCGCTGACCCAACAACCATCCTGATTACCTAAACAACAAAGACGCGAAAGATTTCGTAAAAGCAACATAACTTTTTATCGCTTAATTTTATATGTCTTCAACAATGTAACTCGTCAATGTAAAGTATATAAAGCCATGTTTCTACATAATAAACAAAACTTGTTACTTCAGTCAATTGGAAATCTATATAAGAATAAAATATAAAAGGACAAATATGGCGGCCGAACAAGAATCTTAAAAAAATAGACACGTCAAAATTTCACATTGTTTTTCCCATTATTTAGCACACTAATCACATAAACATATAAACTTCATTAAAGTAGAGACATTCAACTAATTAAGACACTTACTTAAATCGTTAAAATAGGTTCAAAGTCATATTTATAGCCAATAACAACTTTGCTATACCAAAATCACTCAGACGCTAACGGCTAGGTTATTAAAACAAATTGTAAAAACAATAAAATCAGTTTTGAATTAGCATCTCATGTTTTTTCTGCCAGGAACTCAGACTAAAGACAAATAATAACTGTATTTAAAAATCATAAAGGAAATCTGAAAAACAACCATGTTTTCGGACACTTCATACATATGTTAATGTTTTCAAAGCCTACTGATACCGTTACCCAAGTAAATTAAATACTTATTGAAATTTATATTAAAATAATATTAATTTTCATAAATAAATCTTTACTTCTAATGTTGTCGTATGAACAAGCGGACAAAAGTATTAATATGAGTAAATTTTTATTATTAATAATCCGTCAAATATATAACACTCTCCGTAAATGAATTTCAAAAGTCAAATTTCTGTGGCATTTTCAGTAGCCTGTTCATATGAAATTATATGTAATCTATTTCATTTACATTCATGAAATAATAAGAATTTTGTCTGTAAAGATAAAAAAATATCGCTTTTTTTTTTAATATTAAATATAAATTTAACTATTCCATGTGGTATAAATTATTAAGTAACAGTTACAATAACAAAACAAATTAAAGGTTTTCTAAATGTTTCCTATAAGGTTGAATAACATGTAATTTATGGTTTTTCTTGCATCAGAGCGAGGAAAGAAGCTAGGTATTCATCTGATAGAGATACTCCAGTCGAAAACAATGTGGTGTTAGGTATAATAAATCACCAAAATTGTCTCGAATTTTTTACTCAAGACATCTTAAGTTAGTTAGCACGTAACTTCACTGGCTTGATCAAAATATTTAAACCTGTTATAAAAATATTGAAACCTGTTTGGAAGCAGAATAAGTACTGTTGTTGCACCATCTTTGATGGTCACTCACAATACATTCCTGCTACTAATAAAAATACCTACCACAAACACCATAAAACAATTTCTTTGTGCTATGGATCTCCTTCGCATCGATTTTATATTTAGTTCATCCCAGTAGTTTTTTATGCAAAATTAATGTATGTCAATAGATTTAATTTTAAAAATATTAAAGTTCATTACTTAATTAAAAAAATCTGTTGCATCCAGTATTTCTTAAACTATTTTTTGTACGTATTGAAACTGTGTCATAAAACAGCTAATATAGACTGGACAATAATATCGATTATAAGAAACATTGGCGCGAAATTTTATAAACTTAAAAGTTAAAAATAGCCAAAGATTCGTAATTTGTACTCTTCCTAGATCGACCAAATTTCTATATAGAATACAAAGTTACTGTCTTGTTTGAGTGTTTAATTTTTATAATTTTACGAACTGTCAAAGATGTACGAAATATCACTAAGTAATGAGTCCGTATTCTTGTCTATTGTTAATGTAAATCTTCCGCAATAGTAATAGTATATCATTTGTGATAACACTCAGACCTGCGTTGTCGTGTTTCGCATTTTTGTTACGCGGTAAAGTTTTATCAATTAAAATTTAATCAGACTGTCTGTATGATAAATAAGTGCAGTGTAAAAAAGCTGTCTAAAACTTTTAATAAGTAAGAATTAACTAAAGACTAAATTTCATTTCTGATATTTTTCAGCGTAATGTTTATAAAAAAAACGTAGTGTGAGAATTAATAGAGATAACCTCTGGTTCTACTTAGCCTCTTTTATAAGTGATAAATGTCTAATTGTTTGTAGAAAATATTCTGTATTTCTCGTAAACTTTTAAAAATTTAAAAAGCCGAGATACGTTAAAAGTTCATGTTTTTCCTACGAAAAATTGATTTAAACTTACAACTAAAACATTATATTACCTATTTTTTTCGTGTTATGTTTATTAAATTCGTGCAATATTTTTATTCACCTTTATAACGAATGATATAATATTTATTATTGAATTTAAATAGGATTTTTTTGTAGTAATATGATTTTTTGTGTACCTATATAGTTTTTGTTTCAGTTATTATTAATTAATTCATAAAATGGCACATTCATCTGGATCCACAAGTGGAATAAAAAGTGGTGTTATAGACTTCACAGCTGGATCACTTGGTCTGAATATTTTTCAAATTATTAGTAAATATAAAACTATATATAAAATATATTAATAGTTAAGACAAATTATGTTTTCTTTGTCAGTAGTTGACTAATTAGTAGTAGTTTGTCCTGAGCCTTTTTTAATTTCTAGAATTAATCTTCATCATCATCATCCATAATGCATAATCATTTACTTGTAACTGGCGAAATAAACTTGAAAATAGACCAAAATATATAATAATAAAAAATCTCAAACAAGTTGCGAATGGGGTCCCACCAACTGATATACTTAAAATATATACATTTACAATAATTTACAAAATATAAAAAGTGTTTGTCATATATTCACTGGCTTCAATTTTTGTCTAAATATTTTTGTAAATAGTATAATATGGTGGCAGTGTAACTAATTTACAATATTCCTGGACATTATCAAGTGCACATATTGTGCAATAAATAACAGTCAATTGTGCACTTCGTTTTATAACTTTCAAGTTCTAGAGTTGCAATCATTGCAAGCAGCTTTGTTATTTACACTTACTCCACAATAGATGTGGTTTCCATAGAAATTATGTTAAAATCTTTATTGCAACATGTGACCAAATATAACACATGATTGATAAAATAACAACAGTAGTCAAATTTATAATCTATAAAGTTTACTTAGAATTTATTTCACATGCTTTGCAATTTGGCATACATTAGCTGTTCCAAGTTAAGGGTTCTATTCTAAACAGTACTGTAATGTACAAAGGAAACATTTCATATCATATTTATTATTATTGGTCTTCACAGGAGGTATAGCAGTTGTTTATGTTGGCCAACCATTGGACACTGTCAAAGTTAAGATGCAAACATTTCCCCATTTATACAAAGGCATGTATGATTGCTTAAAACAGACACTCAGAAATGATGGAATTATCAGAGGTTTATATGCTGGGACCACCCCAGCAATAATGGCTAATGTAGCAGAGAATTCTGTGCTTTTTGCCGCATATGGCTATTGTCAAAAATTTGTTTGTCATATAACTGGTACTGAGGTAATCATTCTCTTATGAACTAATCCATGTTATATTAAGATTCAAATGATAAAAGGATATGTTGCTTATTGAGATTAAAATGTTGAAAAAAATACTTTAAGAATTAGCTTATTAAATTGAACTATGACACTTTAGTTCTGAACGACTGCATATTTATTCAATGCTCTTTGTACCATATTGTGTGCAATGCACTCACCCATAATGCATAATTATCATATTAATGTTTGTATCTCTAATTAAGTAGTTAAATTTATGGAAGATGTAATTTAAACTTTTTATAAAAACTCATATTTTACGAAGTACATCGAAAAAGGCGACTAAGAAGGAACTGCAAAGGGTAGCTATTTTCTGTGATCTTCATCAACATATTGTGTTTGCCGCTGCATTTGCCAAGCATGGCTAGTATTGAAATTACCTTAAAAATTGAGCAGTCCTATGTTGATACATATCATCATATGAGAAATAATGACGGGACTTCGTCTACATCACATGCCGATGTCGTTTTTCCTAAACATTTTCTTTAGATATTACTTATAGTAGCGAATATATTCAATCAAATTACGAGTATATTACAAATGTCGTATTTCAAGTTATTGTAATACCTACAAAAACAAGACTTCTATGAATTTTTGACCATTTTAGAGTACAGAACATTTATCCACCATGGGCAACGCAACTGCTGGATTCCTAGCAGCATTCTTTTCGTCGTTTACTTTATGCCCAACTGAATTAATTAAATGTCAACTCCAAGCAATGAGAGAAATCAATGTGCAGGGCTCACAATCAGCTGTATGACGACTTTTGGGTATTTTAAATTAAATATGTAATTTACTAAATATAACAAAAATAATGTTTAATTATTTTGTACAAAAGCAGTAAATCAAATAATTCACTTTAATATAAAGTATCGTAGCCTTGATACATACTTGATTGAGGACAAAGATATTGCCACTAATACATGTAATGCTTTCAGATAAAAATTACGCCGCTGCAACTATCGCAACAAATATTTAGACAATACGGAATACAAGGCCTGTTCAGAGGACTAGTGCCTACTATTATGAGGGAAATGCCTGGGTATTTCTTTTTCTTTGGTGGATATGAAGGTATTACATATGCAAGTACATGCGTATATTATAATGAGTAAATTCGAAAAAATGAATATTTTTAAAGAAAATTCATTTCAGTTAAGATTTCGTTTTCAAGGTATATTCAGATACTACAAGAACACTCGTTGAAATCGTATTCCTTCGCGTATTGAACATCTCCGAGGCACGATGGCTAAGCATTTGACTTGACCCCAGTTCGATTCCGAAGCCACGTTTTGTACAGTCTTTATTATCATCCCGCCTGGCTAGCTAATCCACATGTTGTAAATCTGCTGCCATAACAGCATTGCTGTAATCCTGTTACCTGAATATATAAACTAGACCATTATGGGCGAGCCTACTTAGCCATCCACGGTTTCTTTTAAAAATTTAGGTCTAGTATCATCCTTTTGTACATAAAGAAAATCCCTGCTCATATAAATATGTAACATGTTCACGTAATGACGAGCTAATGATATCGAATTTATTATTAAGGGACCAGAGAATTGTTAAAAAAGCCGGGTGAGTCAAAGGAAGACATAGGGTTTTTGAAGACTATGATCGCTGGAGCAGTTGGGGGTTGTGTCTTGTGGACGATAATATTTCCCACTGACGTCATTAAATCAAGAGTCCAGATATCAAATAAGAGCCAAAAATTTCTCACAGTTGGATATGAAATTGTTAAGAATGAAGGTAATACTTTTAACGGATATTGTTCAGTTCTTTTAATGTAAGAAATCTTTTGGATATTTTAATATTACTTCTTCGAGTATTGTCTTCATTGGTATCGTTTCGAGCGAAATTACTGTGGTAAGGGGAGTAACATTTTATGTCTAAAGGCGACGAGCACTATGTGGTACAGTTTATATACTAACTAGCCACACATTATTGGTGTGCGATGGGTGACCGTATCACTTAGCATTTGATAAACG
>DWHS01000079.1:0-11737 GCA_018247935.1 Trogonoptera brookiana
TTTTTTGTGGGGCTACCTCAAAGAGAGAGCTTACGCCAACAATCCGCGAACTGTTGTGGACTTAAAAGAAAATATTCAGTGAGAAATCAGCGCAATTGAACCAAGTTTACTGCAGCGTGTGGCACGGAATACGAGGCCCCGTTTCGAACAGTGTGTGCAACAGGATGGAAGACATTTGGATGACAATATCTTTAAAAAATGAAATCCGCATTTGTACTCTATCTTTTAATACTTTTACTAAAATTATATTACAAACATATTATTTTTTATTTAAATTTAAAAACATAAATCTGCCACCAGACACCCTGTACTTGTATTCTATTGTCTACCACAACGGGTCGTTTGACCCGAGGTCATTTTTTTGTTTACTTTAGCTTATCGATATATTGCTTTTTGTTTGAGCTGCAGTTTTTGCAAATACTGTTGCGTAAAGAAGTTCAATCGTAATAACTGAGAAATTACTTCATGAAAATATTGAAAGTGTAGATTGAGCGTTTTCGTTTAGTCGCTAAAAAAGGTAGCAAATTTTCAAATCTATACTTTTTTAAGATAGCTATAAATACAGGTCGCTTTTGACCCATAAAAATATCGAAGCAAACAAGACAGTACAAGTTCTTAGAAGATAAAAATAACATTGGAAAAGAATTTCCATAGATGAATTTTCTGAAAATGAAGATATGTTAGTTTCTAATGTATTGAGTTTGATTCTTCAGATTCTGAAGATGAAAAGGATAATTTCGTGAATTTAAGTTGTAAACGGAAAAGAATGAGATTACTATAAAATTCAGAATAAAGTGAAGTAGAACTAAATCAACATGTTGCAAATGATGAATCCGTTTGGGAAGAAATACAAGTAGGTGGTATACCTCTTCACATCATCAGGCAAGAAGTAGGCCCAACAGTATTGTAAAACGTCATATAATGAAATGAAGAGTTAGTACTGCATTTTCATTGAAAATTGACCAGCGTATGATGAGTCATATAAGATCATGCACCATAGAACAGGCAAAAAGAATTTTAAGATCCGATTAAAGTTTATCGCGAGAGAAATTAGATGCGTTTAAATATATAAATATATTGAAATAATTTGAATATTTCTTTTTTGTCAAATAACATATGGAGACCTAAATTCTACTCTGAAACTATGAGCAGAGATAATTTTACCCAAATTCTTAAATTTATTCGTTTTTGAAAAAAACTAGAGGAGCCAGCGTTTGAAAACGGACAAATTCGCCATGACATCCACGATTTGGAATAGTTTTACTGGAAATAGCCAAAACTGCTACAAGCCGGTCGATCCATCGATCATTCATTCACGCGAGACATGTCAAATAGATTAAAAATAAAAGCAAAGAAAATAAAACCACCAAAGTTTCCTTGAAATGTAATAAATATGTTTGCGGAAAATATACAACGGATACACTTATATGCAAAAAGTGCGATGGACAATAACTTAAAAAATTCTTATTTCTCTTGTAATAAAAATAGTTAGTATACTATTTTCATATAAAGGAGAACTTTATTTTAGTGTCTGTTTACTTCCTTATTTCATACATTTAAGGAGAAAACGTGAAGTCGGGTCGTGTGACCCGCTGTGGTAGAAATAGGTATATAAAACTGTTGGTATGATTAATAATGTGAAACATATATATTTCATTGAAAGGGGACATTTAAATAAAACAAGTTGTAATTTACTTAGGTACAGTTTATTGACTCCAGCGTATGTACACAAACAGTAAGCAATCGCTGCTTAGTCTGCAACGTCCCGAGATCATAACGTGTACGTTTTTATTTTTTTTTATTAATCTGTGGCAGTATAAATCATATTAACCGGTCGGATCAAAATGGCGGCCGGCATACAGACAAACATTGACATGCGTTTATATTATTTAAAATGGGCTTGGAATTATTCGATTGTTAGTGAACTAACCTAATCCCAGCAGTGGGACAAATGAAAAGATCTACTTTGTTATTATGGAATTCGTCATCGGCACTCCGTTCGACCGCCATTTTGACACAACCGCCGACATAGATAACACAAACAATGGCTGTATAATCTGTGGCATATTGTAACGAAATAATAAACTCTACGAGATATATGTAATTTGTGGGAATCTACAAGTTTCGAATTAAAACCGCTTGCGGGGCATAAAAATGTAATAAGGATAATCCAAACATACAGATATGTCTACTGATCGTACACCTATCATATAAAATACCTTTGCCCGCGGATTCGGAGCCGTGGGCCGTTGACTTCTCCATCAAAAAAAAATAAAAAAATCATATAAAATAATTAATAGAAAGATTTTATTTTTAGACACCACCGCAGCTCCAATTTTCGCCGTCAAACCGCAGTGTGAAAACATTGCTGTGTTCCGGTTTGAAGGGCGCTGTAGATAATGAATTTTAACAAATCGGCGTACTGTATATTATTGTAATCATCGTGTTGTATCATTTACCATCAGGTGAACATTCTACTCCTCTCGACGCTTTGAATAATTACTTTACTTTACTTTGTTTGAATAATTACAATATACAGACAAAAAGAACATTCCGTAACAAAGCACACACTAAATGTGATATCCGGCCATTTCTAAAATCGATATGATATTTACTATCAGTAGACATATCCGTGTGATATACAAATATTTCAGATTTATCGTAATCCAGTCGCGATGTACGTCTACAGTTTAAGAGTGTTTTACAATTATAATTTACACTCGGTTTCTTTTCTATATAGGTTATATACCACACTAACAACTATTCGCAGTAAAAATAAAAACCATACCTGCAGTTGAAACGGAAGCGTAAAAAATTATGTGATCACAAAAAATTATATATATTTATATAATTCAATACAAATTCTATTTACAATAATACACAACTGACTACAATTGAAAATCCACGCGGACGACCGTCAGTACAACATAATTTTGGTAACGTACTCCAGCATCGAAACGTACGGACAGCTCTGCATACGCAATACATATATATCATATACCAAATGGTAAAAACATCGCTATAAAAATGTATACGAACTTACCGTATATAAATGTTTTTCGCAAAAGTGGCCAAAAGTAAGGAATCCGCACAAACGGTGTCGGAAACAATATAAATATAAGTCCATGAAAACGCCTGTCGGTCGTAAATTGACATTTTAATTTTTAAAACGAAAATTAAGCCAACAAACTGTGTAAGAATAAAAATTATAAAAGCACTTGTAAGTCAATAATTGTCGTCATACAGTTTCGCGGCAAAAAGTAAAGAATTTGTGCAAACGGTGTCAGAAAAAATATATTAAAAATAAATGAAAACATGAGTCAGTCGAAAATTACGTTTGAATTTTTTGGCGGCATAAAGTGAAGAATCCTCACAGAGTATGTAAGAAAAATAAATCTATGAAAACATCTGTCAGTCGAGAATTGACTCGAACATTTGGCGGCAATAAAGTGTCAAAAATAAACGCGTTATAAAAGAATAATGTATTAAAAAAAGCTCATTCTTTCAAGACGTAAATGCTACGAAAAAATACATTTTTTAAATTAACCACAATCAAAGGCTACACGCGAAAAAAATGAAACACAGATAAATAAACACAATCTTTGATATTAATGAGACCAATACAATATTGTGTTGTTTATATAAAGTCGGACGAACCGACTAAAGTAACCTTTAATACTATACATATCTTATAGTTACATAGTTGTATAAATATCACTAAACGGGTTAAGTTGTAGAAAAGAAAGTAAGTCATGTGTATATACTGGAATTGTTTGAAAAGTTCCGAGCTTAATGGAATAAGCACCAGCTGACCTCAACAGAGGATCTTTTCTTAAAAAAACTTTTTTTTTTTCAAATAAACCTTTAATTTCTTAATAAAAAAAACTGTTTTGTTTTTATTAAAATAAAACTTGTCTAAATTTAAAAATCTTTTTTTTTTAATTAAAACCTTTTTGAAAAAGCATCTGTTGAATTCGGAAAAAAATCTTGAATTTTTAAAACAGCTTTTTTACTTTTGTAAAAAGGAATGGATCCCGTAGCTAGTAGGCCGTTCGGATGCCTCTTGGAATGGTTTACATCAGTTCTATATATCTTACACGCTATATGTGATTCGATCTGTATATATGTCAAACGAATCGCTTGTACGGGCTACCCAACATGTACTTCTAAGCTTCCATTTTTTTTTTTCATATTGTGATACATTTACATATATTTTTATTTCATTCCCGGTGCAGTCCCTCGTGACGGGCGCGGCGAGCGGCGTAATGAAGCGCTTAGTTACTAGTTTGGCTTTTAACGCTTTTTAAAACGAAACATTAAATATAAAAACGTGTTGAATTGTTTCAGAGCATATTGTACTTTAAATAGTAATCTATTACAGACTGCCGACACTTCAATTTCACTCGATGTTAAGTAACAATGAGGCCGTGAATGGCGGAGCGCGCTTCGAATATTCTAGCTCCCGCATATCTTATACTCCACAATATTGGCTTCAGAATCGAATCGCAGAGCTTTGTTACGAGGTAAGCGCTTAACCACTGATCACAGAAGCGGTTAAACTCAGAATACTTGACCTTTAATAGCTCTTATAATCAATAGTGGTGGTAAACCACCGTACTCACGATGTAAGAATGCCCAGCAGTTGTTATTTGGAATTAATATTTTTTTGTTCTAGTGAAAATTAGGCGCAACACTATCATCGCCTACTAAATTCCTCGTTTAAAAATAAAAGGTCGAAAAGTATAGTTTGCGTAACGCTTGGAAGACTACACGCAGTCGTTTTGTACGGGGGACGTTGGAAAGGAAATCCGCACCGACCCGAGCACGAGGCGCATCGCGTAACGTACATTACAACGTATCTATAAAGTACACCCCTTACACTATTCTCTCGCGTACGGGCGGCGACGCGAGTCCGGCCCCGAGCCGACGCGGCCGCCACCTCCGCCCAATGTCATCAATAAATACCGAATAATACTAGTTTAAAATACCTCGACGCTAGATGAATGTTACACGTACGCATGACGCGATTCATTCACTGTTTGAATTTCATTTAGAAATAATCATAATAATAATCAAATTATTTGGTAGCAAATAACGAATATAAAATTAATGAATTCCCTGAGGATATTCGAGATTTAGCACAGTTATAACCTCCCAATGTTGCCGCATTCGAAAGCCCCGGACGCGACGCGTTCGGTAAATTCAAACAGTGAAAAGGGAAACCTTTAAAAAATTCGTACACTTACACACTACGTATATATATAATAGTACGCATTCGAATAAATATGTTTTGTTTAAGTATAAAATTAAAAAAAAACACAACTTGCGTTTATGCTTCGACATCAGTGAGCTAAGTCTACACGATAATACACCGGCGCAGGTCGGACCGACTCTTTCTTACACAGAGTCCTCTCCAAAATTAAACATTCCAAAAACCTTATACATTACTTAAAAAGAAATCAAATTACATTTTTACCTATCACAAATTATAATTAATACGTTTCAAAGACGTCAGTGTAAGAAAAATTCCGACGGCCTTCTCGACGGACAACGCTGTTATGGCAACACAGAGCGTAGGTCGCGTGTTGGCGCTGGCGACCCTTCACTTGTAGTGCATCGTCTAAATCACATTGCACCGTTACCATAACGATGAACAGATATTTTAAATAGTTTTTTTTTTATACAAACATTTTTAGTGCCGCATACTTGGTTTCACAATAAAAAAAGAATATATAAAAAGGATGTATAAACGTACTCTCTGTACGAAAGCGTATAATATAACATCTTACTTAGGCAACATTTGAAATAAGTCGTTATTGGTGTTCAATGTAGTCCGAATTGTGAACAGTTTATTTTAATTATAAACAAAGTCCTAAACGGAGGTACGGCAATCGCACATGCTACCCCTTACATTAATACGATCCAGTTTAAAATGGCAGCTGGCTGTGTGGACTTTGACCCTTCGCCTTCACCGCGGAAACAATTAAAACGTAAGCTGTCGACATTTGACAGCGCGCCCGTGACACGTCCTCGCAGTTGGATATTTTTGAAATTGGAACGAGCTTGGAATCGGACGTGCGGTTAAAATAAATGTTCACCGCTGGCCGGCAGACTAGTTACACTCGGGGCGGCGGGCGGCGGGCGGCGGTGCGGCCTTACCTGCGCGCGAACTCCGCCTTCATCGCTGCAAACGTCAAACATAACATTTAGGTTAGAATTATTGGCGCCAATTTGTTACTTATTATACGACTCGTTCACTTGATGGTAAGTGATACGCGTCTGCCCATAACGTGGCGCTAATTAGGATGATATACTCAGCACATTGTGCTCGCTATAGACATAAGATGTTAAGTCTCGATACCCCAGTACACTTGCTACAGCGCCCTTGAAACCGGAACAAAGTAATGTTTGGCGACAGAAATAGTAATTGTGGTAGTATCTACTTAGACGGTCTCCGGCAGCAGAGACCTACCATCGTTCGCAGCAGATTGTTCATCTTATGGTGATACGACTGCATATAAACATGTAGAGCTAGTGAGGATGATACATTGCATTATTTTACATTCGTCGTTTTGAAATAAGGGATACTAAGTCCCATCGCCAATATTCTAGAATATACTTTCGCACATTTGGTAGCAAAAATAGGAGCAGCGGTGTTACTTAAACGGTCTCTGGCAACTGACACCTATTATTCGTTCCCAAAGGATTATATTAAATTATTTTCCATTTGCAAAATAATTCATAAAAATATAACAAATAGTATACATTATTAGTCTACTACACTACTATAGTAAATATTATAAAAAACTAGCTTTTCCCGGTCCCATTTTCCTGATCGTTATATCACATCCCCACAACCACCCTTGGGGGAGGAATTTTGAAAAATCCATTCTTAGTTGATATCTAAATGGCAGAAGCAATACCTCTACTAAATTTGAGTGTTCACGTCCAATAGTTTTATAGATCTCGCGATGAGATAATGTATCTCTTGATATCTTCCGTAAAATGTGAAACGCTTGTCAAACCTAGAATGACTAATCACTACGGGCAAAGACTCTCAAAATTACTAGTACCAAACACCTTTAATAAACGCAGTGCGTTTCCTAATACTTGATTTTTTTGTTAATTTAAGGACCTCCAAAGGAAGCTACGCGATATATAATAAAAACCATAGCGTAAGGTTTAATGGATTACATAGCGGCGTGTTCTTATAGGAGACCTCAACATACAAGTTATAATATTTATATGACAGCACAAATTAATATTCGGTTGACGTGTAAGTTATTTTGAATAGAATTTAAGCAATATCACTGATTGTGATAATTATGTTTAAATCCTCCTCCTCCTTCTCTCGAAATCAAATTTAAAAGTTCATCGTTACTAGATGTATTAGTAGTTTTTTGAATATCTTTTGTAATTTTAAATAAATAATAAGAATGTAGTAAAGAGTGAAAAAGGTATGTAATGCGAGTAGCGACCGTCAAGGATCTCCTTCTTGATCTGGTTGAGCTGCTGGCGCATCTCGCGCAGCATGTCCTGCTTGAAGGCGTCCCACTCGGCCGCCGACACGCACCCGCCCTCGCCGCCGCCGTTCACTTGCTGCGCACAAACACACATAAGCGCACCTTCACACGCAGCCGAGCTCATCCATTACTCTCCAACGAGTGCTCTTTAAGAGAACACCACTCGTTGAACGGTCGCCATTTATAGCGGAGGTTGTAAATAAATTTTATTATATTTTCACTCAATAAATATATAAATTGATATCATTATATTTGTGTTTTGAAGCGATTTTGAACAAAGCTTTTAAACTCATGGCAATTTCTGATAAGCAGTATAAATATTATTATAAAAGAAAATAAACCATAATAATAAAAAGCTCTGTCTCTTATTTTTCCTGCTGCTGGGATTTGTGTCCTCTAATAACGATAGAGTCAACCATTTATACAGCATGCTGGCTAAATTCGGGTGACTGAATTTAACATATCCTTGGAACGCATCGGTTTCGTCACGATGGTCCTTCACTGGAAGATGAAGCACGCTGGGGATCGAACCCGAGCTTTCTTCAAGCCGTACAACAGGTACCACCGCCTCACTTTGTAACTGAGTTGCAACGGCTCCAAACAGATACCTTTAGTATAGTCTCCTCGCTGGCCGAGCCGAAGCGCTTGCGCACGGAGCGCGGCGACTGCGGCGGCTGCTGCGCGCTCTCCGAACTCGCTGCGGATACGGAAATAGATACTTCAAATAAATATAAGACGCAAACTTATTTCTGACTTCTTAAAGGAAACAAAATATATACATTCAGTTGACATTTGACTTCTATTCCGTAAGTGATAATGTGGCTGATGGTGAAGCGTGCTCGTGCAGAATACTCCGGCTCTGATAAGTCGTCGGTTAATAAACGGCGATGTGGGCCATAGATCTACTGATGGGAGATCTCTGTTACCAGAGACCGTTTAGGTAGGTACCACCGCAACATCAATTTCTGCCGCCAATCAGCACTGTGCAGATATTATTGAGTTCATTGGTGAAATTACCGCAGTAACGAGACTCGACATCCTATATCTCAAGGCGACGGGTACAACGTGGTGTTGTGTACATCGACTTAACTAGAGCCATGTTGTTATCGGCAAGCACTTACTCGCTTATTTAGTAGCTTCGTAGAATAAAAAAATAATATAACGGATTGATATATAAAATGTCCAATTTCAAAATTCATACGTCTGTATTATAAAGGGAGGTACGCCATGACATCCATTTCTCTATTTTCGTTATTTGGTGGAGCGAGATCTTCCCAAAAGATCCTTGAGGGAACGCCAGGTTATATAGTGTGTTTATCCATTTCAAGCATAGTGAACATCAGTGCGTTGCGTGATACCTCGATATCTCTTAACAAACTACACTTAAGTAAGGAAGGAGCATAGTCGCTTTACTTTAAATCATTTGAACATTCAATATGTAACATGTTGCTTTTACCCGTAGTTCAACTCCTTTTCAGATGCATTGGTAAAGTGTGCCACAAGGACAGACTTCTAGCAAATTTATATAAGACAAAAATAATCTAAAACAACATAGACCAAACTTAATAAAAAAAGGCCTTTGCGGTGTTGCTGTGAATATTGTGTAGTAATTGTATCTATGTTTATATGTTGCCAGACAAGACATACATACGTCCGTTGAGAATACTCAGGCTCTTATGTGTTGGAAGTGGAAATACTGCAATAGTTTTAATAATAGATTTACAATGTGTTGGTATGAGCTAGTCGTGTCGGTTCGAACAAAGTTACTCGTCAATATGTCCCTCAGAATCAAATCGGAGAGAACTTCTTTTCTTAGCGGGCATTGAAACTATGATAGTATGTATAATATAATAAATAGTTGCAAAAACCACTCAGACAGCGACAACGCCCCACGCCTCCCTACTTGCGCAGGAAGGTGAACGATCATCGAGGGCTGACGGTGGAACACCGCCGCCCGCCTCACGCTCAAGGCGCCGCGCCACGTCTCCTCATCGCGGCTGGATAGATCTCACATAGTGTGAAAGTCTCGTGAAGAGCTTACTATAGAAATGATCCTATGAAGTAAGGTCTTAACCGGATCACCTCGTCTCGCACACCTTATCATGTGCAGGAGACTCTTGTCATCGCGATTCAGAATCGAAGAGCGCAAGTCACGGCGACATCTGCCGAGGATCGAGGGCGTCTTTGAAACTTACGCCATCTTGTATAGGATATGAGAACCAAGCGAACGATCCGATGACGTAGGTCTTTCATGACTATAACCAATAATGAACATCATGTTATTGATGCATCTAGTATATATACTTATAGTAAGTAATAATTTATAGTTAATATGATATAGCATAAGCGTTGAAAAATGAAAAGATTAAGCAAAACTCACGAGTGTCGCTGTCACTTATCTCGAAGGTTCCACTGACGACCTCGCTAGGTGCGAACTCCTTGCAGTACATCCGTTACAGCTTCCCCCGTCAGCGAGCCACAGCCCATCTCCGGCGTCGTCACTGTCCCGCCAAAACGGGTGATATAGTAATTATCACTGGCTCTCGCGGGAGCCGCTGCGTTACTTGTACTTGCCGTACATTGAACGTCATCGCAATAATCAAAAGGATATGGAGACGGGCCGAGGCGCTGCGGTGTGTATTTTATAATGTGGCGTCTATTTCGTATAACGACGCTACCATTCACTAATCGCACTTCGTATGAACGGTTTCCTAACCTTCCTATGACGGTACCTGACAATCACTCTCTTCTGGTCATGTTTAGCAGGATCTTTACTTTTGTCCAATTTTGGATTCCTGCAAGTTCTTCGCATGTTGATCGTAATAGAATTTCTGTTTGTTTTGCCTTAAAATCAACTTGTCCTCGGTTTCTTGCGGTTGCATCTCTTCTTTCTGATTTCCCTTCCGGTGCATAAGACATATCCCACAATTGGAGATTGAGTTCAATAAATCATTATTTATTCCAGGCCAAAACATTGTTTCCCTAGCGCGCACTCGACATTTTTCTAGACCTACATGACCAATGTCTATTTTGTTGAATAACTGTTGTCTTGCAACTTTTGGCACTACTGTCCCTTGATTTTTCCAGACTAAACCATATGCGGTTACTAAATCCTCTTCATAACTCCAGTAGGGTCTTGCTTAAACCTAAACTTCCTGTTTGTTTGCGGGCCATCCCTGCTGTATATATTTTTTCTAATAATCTAAGCTCCTCGTCTTCTTCCGTCTATTTTTGCAAATTTATGAGCTGCGCGTCCGTGAGGCAAGTGGTCGCGCTCATCGCCGCACCCCTCACCGTGCTGCGCGCCGCAAAGGGGCCTCCGCTATCGGTTTCCCTAATGTGCTTGTTCTAGCTTTATGATCTGTCTCAACAATAACATCTTTCCTTCCAATAAACGTATGCGTGAAATCTTTCGCGAGCGAAAACAATGGCATACAACTTCTTCTCGATTTGAGAGTATCGCTGCTTTGCTTTTGAAAACCCTTTGGACCGGTTTTCGCTTCTGCATGAGGCACGCGCCCTTGCTCGCATCGACGGATATTGCAATCATCATAATCATCATTTCAACTGATGGACGTCCACTGCTGGACATAGGTCTCTTCTAATATGTTCCCTGATCACCTCCAAACATTGGTCGTGTTGTTCATTCCAATGCCATTCCGTTTCCTTTTTCAATTTCAAATTCCCTTAATAATAACGTCTTTTCAGATAAATTTGGAATTAACGCACCCACACAGGTAATAAGTCCTAATAACCGCGCAACAGCCTTTTCGTTTTCTGGTTTTGGCATACATACGTCCGTTGAGAATACTCCGGCTTTTATATGTTGGAAGCGGATATATTGCAATAGTTTTAATAATAGGTTTACAATGTGTTGGTATGAGCTAGTCGTGTCGGTTCGAACAAAGTAACTCGTCAACGTGTCCCTCAATCAAATCGGAGAGGGCTTCTTGTCATAGCGAGCATTGAAACTATGATAGTATGTATAATATAATAAATAGTTGCAAAAACCACTCAGACAGCGACAACGCCCCACGCCTCCCTACTTGCGCAGGAAGGTGAACGATCATCGAGGGCTGACGGTGGAACACCGCCGCCCGCCTCACGCTCAAGGCGCCGCGCCACGTCTCCTCATCGCGGCTGGATAGATCTCACATAGTGTGAAAGTCTCGTGAAGAGCTTACTATAGAAATGATCCTATGAAGTAAGGTCTT
>DWHS01000080.1:0-11734 GCA_018247935.1 Trogonoptera brookiana
GTGTTATGATGACTCAAAACAACGAGCGCATTGTGGTGCTGTGCATAATAACCATTCAAAATAGCGCCACGTTGTTATAGGGAGGCGTATCACTAACCATCAGGTGAACGTCTCGTTCGTACCGTCGATTCTTCAAATAAAAAGACTCTTTCTTTGACGCTAATATTTATTTCAAACATATGTAATTTTATTTTACAGTTTAATGGAGAGACATCCTAAATGAAGATTTAGTATGGAAGCAGTTAAAAATTTTATAGATAGTGTGGTAAATATTTTTTCCAATTTCTTTGTTACATTCCGTCAACAATGCTTTTACTTCATCAAGGTTTTCCGTTTTCAGTGAATCATTAAAAACTTTCATAAATTTGTTCACATCAAAGCGGAGGCTAGTATGATCCAACACTTTCACTTCCCGAATTAAACATAACAGAAATCTTCCATTTGTTTCACTCTCTTCTATTTGCCACGGCAAAAGTTTCTTCAATATGGATGGTTCAGCACCCGATTCCACTTGACAATCAGCTGCCTTTTGAGCCGTAAGAGCAGCTAGATCAGGGGCCAGGACAAGAGTAGGCTAAAACAAATTGAAATACTTGTTGGGTTTGCATTTATCGTAAGTTTTTAATTAAAATTACATCACACAATGACAACGAATTTTAGCAATGATAAGCATAACTCGAAACACAATCTTACAGAGATTATTAACGTTAAAAACTTTCTTCATAAAGTCTGTTAAAATGATGTCGTGTGATATAATAATCAAATACATTTACGAAGCATCATAAATTAAACTTATATTACCCATAAGACTACAATTGTTTTTTTTTATAAATAGGTCGGACGGAGAGTCATTACTAATTACATGTTAATATTTAATGATATCAAACTATTAGTATTATCCTGTATGTTGAGTAAATAGCAAGAATGAAATTTTAAAACAGTTACTTTAAAAACTTAATAAAACGAATTTATTTATTTTCGTCCAAAAGCCTAAACTGATTCAAGAGTTTTTCCATCTTTGAACGTTAGAAATAATGTCCATGTAGACTTTGTTCTAAATGTATTAACGTTGATATAAATATTAACTATAAACTAGCATTATTAAAAAATACCTTTTCTGCACGACAATTAGCTACAGCTACGATGACTACAATCGATAAAAGGTAAATCATTTTATATAATTTTCTAGTAATCTCTAAGACGGTGTTGAATTTTACAGTCTAATTGGAAACTGTTTTGTTCCATAAATTGAAAAATTATTTTATACCTGCTTCATAGGTATTTTACAATTCCTTATGGATATGCGTATTGTAATCGTATCGATAAGATTTACAGTTAAGTACACCGCATTGTAAATTTCGATTCCTTAAAATAACCTTTACTTCTTTATCCCAGGAATTTATTTTATCATATATAGTAGGCCTTGACTATGATCTCAACCGATTGTAAACAGCGATGTAGTCTTTGATAATAAAACGCACTAATCTAGAAATCCAGCTGAAGAGCCTGTTCGTCCCGTAAGAATTCCCACTCAGGTCCATCATCGTAATTTTGTGTTAGATTCACACAACGCTTCTCACTAATAACAGTGTATATCCGCATAGTACTAAAGAGCTTTTCTGTTCGTACTCGTATGTAGAAAAGTTGCCCAGTTAACATCTTAACCCCTAACCTTGTCTGTCTTGTGGTGTCTTAGGGTATGTCTTATGGTTATGTAATTTTATGTAGACAAAGACTATGCGTCGCCACATAGATATAGACAGGACGTTTCACTTCCCATTAAGTCTATGTTTATTTATTTCAGTAGCGATAAATAGTTATTAATCCAAATAAATGTAAACTTAATGCATGTAATAATACTACTCTAGGAATTTTATTACTCTTATTTTGTATAAAATTTGCTCCCATCACACAATTTTCTTCTTTCTCGATATCGATATCAAGATTCCATTCGCCGTTCAGATCGTTTACTTACGTTAAAACTAATAGCAACACTATTAAATTTTTAAAATCGTTTTTCTATGGTTAAAGCATAAAAAGTTCTATTTAATTTTATCCATATGTTTCTGGTATGTCCAAAAACTGTTAACTTTCTAACTTTTTCCGTTATTCTTTTTAATATCGGATATTGTAAGAAATTCATTTAATATTCTCAAGTAAATCTTCTTTAATGTATATCCTACATTACATAATAAGTTATAGATATGATAACATTACATCAATTACTATCTAGTGTTTTAAAAAGCAAATAAGTTAAGAAAACTTTATCGCATAATAATTTGGTCACGATTTTTGATAGATTCTATAGCGACAGTTCATTTATTATGTACGAGTATCTACAATAACAGATTATTAAATAGTTACACCTGTCACTTACTTTGACCGAAAAATTTATTTCAAATTAATATTGCTAAAATTTCCACAAAAGTATATACGATTTTAGTCTCATTAAATAGCCAAACGCTCTTCAGTATTGGACAAGTTATTAAATCTTAATCTAAACCTTCCTGTTAATGAAGTTTCTCTCCTTTTTTGACACATCGCTTTTATGTATTTGTTTATTTAAACCTTTGGCTCTTTTTCAAAAGTTGTAGTATCGCTTATTTTACTCCCGCTCTCATCTGTTGGTAGCCAATACACAGCGATGCTGTAATGGGAGCAGATAGACAATATGAAAGTGGTAGAGTTGAGTTTTTTCTTGTTTATGTAATTGTAAAGTCGTTGGATGCTGGTAGCGTGGGATGGACCACAGTTTAAATTGATTTTCAAAGGCCAATATTCAGTAGTGAACAACAATAGGCTAAAATGATAAAGTAAGCTTATCATTGATTTTATTATGAGGTTATAATATTTGACAAAATGTTTTCTTTTATAGTTTAAAAAAAACTTTTATGAATTCTTACAGAGCCGCCTGAACAAAAATAGTATCCTAGTCACTATAGTGCCCCTGCACATAAAAATTATTAACACATGTTTGCAGGCCCCTTGGAAGGTATGATCATCAGGTCGTGGGAAGCTGCTGGATGAGAGCGACGAGGACTTATTGGTACGGGGACTGTAAGGTGAGGCCTATTTCATTCGATGGATAGCTTCCAACCAACATTGAAAATTATAGTGGTGTTATCAATAAATTACACACAAAATATCGATGGACTTATGAAGAAAAAGTTTCTTGTGTTAATATAAACAACATTAAAAAAGTAATCCGAAAAAAGTAAATAATAAACACCGCTCAGGCTATTTTTTTTTATTTCGGGTCAAAAAATACAAGTATTATTTCTTAAACTTTTATTACTAAATACTATTTATAGGGACATGGTTACGGGAGATTTAGACTTAGCCCACGGATTCGGATCCGTGGGCCCTGTGTCCGATGGAGCCGTAAAAGTTCGTTAGAACTAACGACGTAGACTTCTCCATAAAAAAAAAGGAGATTTAGAATGAAAGCAATTTGCTACTTTAAATATAGTGAAGTATGGATTTGTTCCGACTTCTTTGTTGCACTGCGATAGAAGTTCCCCCAATTCGTTTTTGTTTTGACTCGCCGATAATATTCATACACTTTTCTTTATCGAGATGACCATCCTCACCTTCGAAATCCATTTCTCTCATTAAACAATACAAAAATTTACCATTTGTTTCAGTCTCTTTAAGATTCCACGGCATAAGATTCTTCAATATAAACGGATCCGCTTTAGTCTCGATTTGGCACACCCCCGACTTTTCAGTGATGAATGCAATAAGTTCTGGGGTTAGGACAAGAACAGGCTAGAAAAAAATTAATGTTAATGTAAGTAAAATTATATTATTCGCGGGTATATGTCAGTAGTTATATAATAAAAATTGTAATTATAACCACTGTAAATAACTCAAAATTTTATTACAAGTAATTGAATATACCAGTCTGTTAAAATGGACAGTTAATGCTAATCTATTTGACCCCAAGTAACATACAAAGTTTTAAATATAAGGTGCATCAAATTGATGTTATGTAACAAAGATAAACTTAAGTTGACTTTAACATAACGTACATTCGTTTTTGCTGTGCTGAGGAAACCGATAGCAAGAACACCACGTGGACGTAATACTCTCAATACTTAAGTTAATTGTAGTTAAGTATAAATGACTTCACGTGAAATATTTGATATATGTAATTTAAGGAAAAATTTAATAAATTTACTGGTGATCATAATAATTATTTAATAAAAACTAATTTTTTTTTCGGCTTTTCAATTATTTTATAATTCCGACGTTTGTACCGTTTTGCAGCAGCCATGGTCACGGGCGAGACTGGGGTGACGGATATCCCAACGTGATAGTTATCACGAAGTGCCTACAAGTTTTTTAAATATTGTTAACAATTCTACGTGTAATGAAATCACTGTGTCTTAAACTCTTCTACTATTATGCATGGTTTTAAATATACTTTCTTTGATTAAAAACATCCTAATTTTCATAGACATGATAGCGTTATACCACCCGTTTAAGATCCGATTATTGATAAAATTAAATCAAACTCTAAGCATACTACTAGAAAACTTAAAGAAACAGAGAGCAAAATCCGCACACATCGGACTTTAAGCAATGATTAAAAAGCTAAAAATATTTAGCTGTATGCAGTCCATGATGTCTCTGTCACTTCAGTCCCCCGTGACCACGGCTGCTGCAAAGCCTTCATATAAAAAATGATCGTCATAATAAAAATAATTGAATAAACACGATATAGAATATTTAAACATAAGAAATCATTATTAAAAATGTCGTGTTTTCCTAAATTACACTTTAACTAATAGACTTTAAATACCTTAGCAGGGCTGCATTGCGCGACGGAAGCAACGGCGGCTATCAGCAAAAGATATTTCATTTTTGTTTAATGTCTCAACTAGACACACAAGAAACTGGATCATCCGCTTTAGCGAGATATCTTTATATACTTGGGGCAGCATGTTTTAAAATGCTTATATTGAATTTTTAAGTACCCATATGAAGATAAATTTTAGAGATCAGTGGGTAATATCAATTTCGTTAAATTGGTATAACTCATTTATACTCTTGTTTTCAGAAGACGTTATATTAAGGTTAATAAATGTTTACTAAAATTAGGTAATCTTATTATATGATACTTTAATTATTATTATTTTTATTAAAATGGGAAACGATACAAAATACTTTAAGCCATTAGATCAACATCATAATTATTATTATTTGTAGCTACTAAGTCCACAGCTGAACATAGGCCCCTTCGATCAGTTTCTATATCGCATGCGAATAGTCTGACACTGCTTTTGCTAATATGTAGCCTGCCCATTGCCATTTCGTCAGCAGGACATAATCCGACAGGACGAATCAACGAGTTTTGATTGTCTACAGATCTCTTCATTCCTGATCAAAAAGAGAAACAATTAGTATAGTCCCTTTATAATTCGCTGTATGACTTTGAGCTTCTTAATAAAACCTGTCCTTAGTAACTATACCTCCGTTCATCACTGAGTAATTTTGGAAAAGAAGACGTCACGTGAAGTTATGAGCAACTTTTTTCATTCCCTTTTTGGTATCAGAGGAAATCTTCGGATTATCAGTACCTATGTTAGGTCGGCTCGAAAATCTTATCGATAACGATTGAAAAATAAAATAGAAACAATATTGTTGCTTGTCCGAATACATCAAAAATTTATAATATTATATAAAATGAGAACAAATATATAGAAGTTACTTTTAATTATAATCGTACTCACGCTTATCTGTATGTATCAAGGAAAGGTCAACAAAATAAAACAGTGCATATGGAATATTAAAATAGGAATTAATGCTGGTTTATTTGCTGTAAAACAATTTTAAACTCAACTGTCGTTCATATAAAGTAGTTTATTATTTCACTACTTCTACATAATACGCGGTGGTGTTTGCGATAAATAACTGATGATATTTTTTTCGCTTTTGTTCCACATCTTTATCCACTCGTATCAAAAATGAAATCCATATTACGCTTACGTATAAATTTAAACTTGAATCCATAAAGCAACTTTTAAGTTTTTTTTATTCTATGTAGCGACGAGACAAGCAAGACATTCACGTGACAGTATTTGATACGTCTGCCTATAGTAGCACCAGTTAGGGTCATATATACTGCACCACAATATGCTCGTTCCCTTGAGACATAAGATGTAAAGTCTCCTTAACCTAATAATTTCACTAGCTACAACGCCCTTCAAATCGGAACACAGTAACGTCGGCACATTACTTTGTGACGGTAGAAATAAGAGCTTCAGTAGTATTTACCTACATGGTCTCCTGCGATAAAGAAATACCGCCAGTTTCAATTTATGATCTTATGATCATCATCATAAACATTCGATAAACTTATAGTGCCGAACATCGACATCTAAACCTTCAAGCAATATGCTCTGACCATTGCCAATTACCTCCAGAAAATTCTAGTCCCTCTCCACTTTCTCTTCATTTTTGATTCGATCGCGCAGAACGTCCAAGCATAGCCTTCTCCATTTGGGTAAAGTCTCTACCAAAATAAAATTCGAGAAATGCTACATAACCAAAAACATTAATTCCACTATAAATCATATTCATACATGTTGTATAAACATTTTATAGTCTGGTCACCAAACCAACACCTCAACAATTTTTTTAATCTTCCCCGATGGATAAAAATTAAAAATGTACATTACAACAAGTTTTTTCAGTTATTTCTTTAATTAGCTAACCACGTTTTATTTATAAAACTGTGCTCTACTTTTTCAGTGATGCGATCGAGATATTATCGAAAATTGTATAGAATAAAAGAGCCGAGAAATTAAGAGAAATATCAATAAAATTACTTGAAACAGTCTTTTTGATTCAACTAGATATCTTCTCGCTAAATTAATATTCAGGCCAAAATCACTGGTCTGTGATCGATTTGTAAACAAAATCAACATTTACAGGTTTGACCACTTCTAGTTATTGAAGAATTATTAATTGTAATTAATGACATTCACCTTTATATGATATTATATATTACTTTACTTATATTTTGTTTACCTTGATTCGAAAATGTTGTAGTCTAGAGAATATTAATTTATGCCGTCGTACGAATATTTAAATTTGCATACTGTATTCTCACAATTGAAGATAACGTCACGAAGGAAATTGTTAAAACTCCATTATCTTTATCTTTATATTATTATCGGAGATCCAAAAAAATAAACAAAGGACTTTATAATAATGTATTCTCTAGTAGTGAACATTTATAAGAAAACATTCCTTTCAAAATATTTTACTGTATCTCCTATAAGTAAACATTGTTAAAAAAAAATACGTTAATTCAAACTTCGTGCCTAAATATTTTAATAATTATTACTTGTAAAAAAAGCGTTATTATAACTTTGATTTTTGTTATAACTAAATGGGATACGAGACTTCAGAATTCGGGTTTCAATAAATCAATATATAATCAGTATATATTAATTAAGAGACCCTATCATTATTGTACATGCGATATTTGTATATGATATATTGTATTATGCGATTATAATTCCACCAGAAATCTATTAAATTGCATAATTTAAACTTGTATTTATATATACATGGAAATAATTTTCAATTGCGAGTAAATAATATTAACATATTAAACATGAAAGGTCGCCAAACAAAAAAGGCATATTATTCAAACAGTGAGAGATATTTTGTTTGTTTTATAAAAAATATTAAACATCGCAAGTGTAATCATTTGGACAATTATTCAATCGATACGTAATTTAATAGGAGTTCTAGTATGTTTAACAATGATTATTAAAGATTTACATTTTACTTGACTATTGTCGTCCTACATTTACATTTTCTGATATTTTTATTGCATCAAATCATGTTTTAAATTATAAATCTACATGAATAATTTTAAGAGCATTTAAATAAGATTCAATGTAAGAATTGCTGGTCGAATGATTTGACAAATGTTTGAGAAGAGGATTTGATTTCCGGAAAACGGTGTCGAGATAACTTTTGGTTGAGAGATTGGAAGAGCATTCGCTGTACAGTGATCAATCGAGCACAAGTGTGCGGAAGAGGGAAAAGTCTGTTTAGGGTTGTGGTTAGATTGATTAAAGGAACTACAGTACAGTACTACTACAGTAGTTTAATTTCTCCTCCCTTTTTGTGAACTTGAATACTTTACACAAGATTTCTACTAAAACACAATATCATTTTAAGTTACTTTATTTAAAATTACATAAATATCTGTTATATTTTTTTACAAATAAGAATCATATGAATATATGTTCTTTAGTGCCGTGATAGTAACATTTATATATTTCTAACGCTGTATCCGCATGATCTTTGCCCATTTTCATTTTGCATTCTTCTAACAATTTCTCGGCGGAAGCTTTGTCTATACCTGTTGGTAATTTCGCCAGAGCCTGTTCCACATTTAACTTTCCTTCCTCAGATATGATTCCGGATTTTTTAAAGAAGCAGAATGTGAATTCTTTAAGAGCTTCGTCATTTTCAAAGACCCCCTTTTTAGCTTCTGCTAATACTTCTGGCTTCACACCACTTTCTTTCATGCATTCTCCGGTGAAGATACCGGCTTTCTCTTTTTGTGAATGTGACAGGTGAACAGTCTGTAATAATTTAAAAGATTTCTGTTACCTTATCTTTATTTACCATTATTAGTTAAAAACAATTTAAATAAAAAAATGTTCGCATTAACTTTTGTCGAGCATCATAATCGCTATATCCTAAGAGAAGTTAATACAACTAACGATATAAAAGACAAATGTAAACATTTGACATTATGTTATTTTATTACCATTTGCAAACAGTAACAGGTCAGTGCAGTGAACGTGAGTGCGGTGGCTTTACGATTAAAAGAAACGGTTTGATCTGGATTAAAATAAAACTTCAGATAAAGGAAAAGTCCTTGAGAACAGTGGCCAGTCCAGCAATCAAGTTACACCAAAAGGATCCAGCCTTTTCAAAATGACCACCATTTCGTTATGAAATTCAAATTCATAATCATAATTTATCCCAATGGTAGGTCCATGTTTAATAGATATTTATTTATTATTGATAATAAATCTGAACTTATTTATTATTAAATAATTAAATAAAAAATCTGGTGAAGAACTTTTGAACAAATAATCCATTGGGGTTATTCCTCGCTTTTCAGATATTTTAGGGTATAGAACGCGTTGTATTATAAATATAAGCAAAGCCAAGTTTGAAAATAAATATTGGAAAATAAAATATTAGAAGTACACAGAATAAAGAAAAAAAAATCTAAATCATGTTTTACTTTTCGATAGTAACTAAAATGTTATTTTATAGTAGTATTCGTAATCTGCTACAGCATATCATTCGATAACTAACTTACTTTATTATAAACCAGTCAATATGTAGACAAATCTGAATTGTTTTACTTAAATAAACAATTACCTGCAACTAGGTTGCAGATTCAATTCTACAATCTCAAAAACGCTTGCCTAACATCCACTATGTCGTTATAAAGATTTAATCAACTAACATATACAAGTGAATAGTTTAAACACTTTAAAAAACAGATCTGAGATGAATTATAACAATATGAAGTAAACAATCATCATTCTCCTTCGAATCATTTGAGTTCAAAATTATCGGCTACAACGCAAACAAGATTTGTTTCTTAAAGTTTTGATTTTATGCCAAGAGATGAAGAACCAAAGAAGAGAAAATAAAGTTTCTTCGTTAAAAATATTGAGAGCGTCTCAAAGATTTAACAGGACGGCACTAAATACACATTTATTGAATTGTCTACTTATAAAATAAATTCATATCCATATTAAGGGACAATTATGAAATAACAAAAGTATATATCCTATTTTAATTTAATAATTTCCATGTAAAATAAAGTGCGCCCCATAATTTTCTTAAAGTAAAATGAAACTTTGAACTTACATGAGCGACAGTACCCGCCACTGATATGATTAAACAAACAAATAGGAATGAGTTCATTTTAAACTTATGTCTTCTATAATTCTGAATAGACACTAAATAGATCAGTTAGTATATCCTAGATTTTATACAAATCGTAAGAAGGACGTCGGCTTGTGGCATAAACTCAAAACCATCCGGTATACCTTTTTAGTATCACACCGTCGAATGAGGATATAGCATTAATCAACCTTTATATGACAAATACGGCTAACTGGGTCAGCTTCCGACCTAGATTAAACTATTTATCATCACTATAAACAGTGTAAAGTTTATTACATGAATTCATTGCTAAATAGCATTTAACATCTTATTTTTAATGCTACTATATTGTAATATTAAACAAATTTTTCTTCGCGTTTTAATACCGTTTGTTATTAGGCGTCTATTGCCTATTTTAAAATCTGAAAGTAATACATTTCAGTCAAGTTAAAGAACTTGCATTCGTTAACGAAACTGAGTAGCTAAATATAAGACATTCTTGATTTCCCTTGCCTTGTGATACAAAGGATCTTGGTTCAAATCCGGAGCTATATGTAAAGTTCTTTGGTTGGTAGTAGGATTTTATTGGACCCGTCTGGCTACTTACTTCATATTGTAAACCTGCCGATACAACAAAATTATTGCGTTCCGGCTATCAAAATATGAGAAAGAGTATTCTGGGCGTATGTGTAATGAAATGTTAGGCTATTGTAGATAAAAAATCTCTTGTATAACATCAGATTACATGTTGATCAAGTTAACATTTAGGCCCTTGTTTACTTTAAACAAAATGTACAAGCTAAGAAAATAAAAAAAGTTTCGCCTTTAGCGATATTCAAATGAGCTTTGGGAAAAAAAACGCAACGCATTTGCCATTTACATTTAAATTGATAAAGCATCCTTTTTTCTACCAAAACGTGTTTTATCCATTAAATACGTCAGATTGTTAAAAAAAAGCTTAATGTACATTATAACATACAAAATATAATTATACAAATAAAATATTACAAATAACATGTAAATAAATACATATAAAAATAACAATAGCTTTTACATTACAGTGATTGATTTTTTACAGACAGTTGATTAATATGTTTGAAGATGTTAGTGGATAGACTTATAACACCCTTTAATATATTACCCCACAAAATATTAAATATTATGTGCCATTATGGTAATAGTATTGCATACAATAAGCTCAAAAACATAAAAACTTTTCGATTTAAAATAAACAAATATAACTAAATTGTTTTTTAAAAAATAAATTAAAATTCACAAACATTATATGCAAATTCGTCCTCTAACAACTAGCTCCTAACCTTCATCATAAAATGACGATTGAGATGATTATGTTATATACTTTTTTACTATTAGCTGCATATTTTATTTTGTTTTATTTTTTCACTTCATCAACGGCCTTTCATACATAATTTGTGAAAATATACTTGGAAATGATGACATTTAAATAACCAAAATATACTATATAACAACACTAAATGTATTTTAAAAAACTTAATCGAATTAAAGTCATGAATGCAAAACGTTTTCATCAACAGGGAACTGTTGTTCATTCATGGAACATGTTTAATCTTTGTTAAAAAAATCACACGGGTAGTGAACACTGTCGAAGCTAAGGGAAAATTTACAAGAAAATTGTATTGTGTCATAATTTTTTAAAAAAATGGCATGCTGCATCGGATATTTATAAAAACTAAAAGCATTGTTCACAGTTCATAAACTTCAAGTGATAACAATAGAAAAATCGCTAGATTTCATTAACAACACATTTGAT
>DWHS01000081.1:0-11724 GCA_018247935.1 Trogonoptera brookiana
GTATATTTATTTCCCCCTTCTGTAAGTACTCCACAATTTTACGTCTTTGCGTTGGTGGTTGATTTGTATGTAAACAACCCGCTTTTAAAAATTCAGGCATACTTAAAACTTGATCTTCCATTAATGAGACAAGTGGGGATATAACTAAAGTTATGCATTTAGAGTGTTTACTGTAAATATAGGCAGGTAGTTGGTAACACAATGATTTTCCACCTCCAGTTGACAAAAGTAATAAAGTCGACTTTCCAGACAAAATTCTCTTGATTGCGTGTTCCTGCCCTGGTCTAAATGATTTATGTCCAAACAATTTTAATGCATCAAATAATTCTTCAGTAATTTTAGTGTCATCACTATACATCAGTTGAATGCCATTGGAATTATTACTTGGTGTGTCTTCCAATAATTTTAAAAATTGTTCAGGAATTTGACTTGATGTATGAAGACATTTGCTGAGTGTTTCTTCTACAGTTTCACTTGCAAACTCTTTTTGAACAACTTTCTGCATATCTTCTAAAGTAGGTATATTATCATCACAATCATTTTCTAAGGGCAAAAGTGAATTTTCTTTGTGAGATGTACAATATCGAGCCATGTGCCCTTGCATTCCACATTTGAAACATACTAATTTCCCACCCTCAGGAAATTCCATTCCGCTATGCAGAGCTTTTTTATCCTTCCATTGTTTCTTTTTATATTTAGAAAAGTTAAAACTTTTACGTCCCCTGACATATATTTTTTTTTCTATATTTATTTTTACAAAGTTTTCATTAATGGTACCAGACTGAATTTTTTTTTCTAATTTATCTGCTTCTGGATTGGTATTGTCTTTATTCAAAGATGTTATAGTAGGTGCCTGCAATGCTACAAAAATGTCACTTACTTTTTTAGCCAGGGGAATAGCTTGTTTATCTATACCAAAAGGCAAATACTCCATTATATCAGGTGGCTGTTCTTCAACATCCTGATTTTTGTTTTTTGATAAAGTTTCTTTTACATTTTTTGATATTCTGGTTTTAATATTTTGTATTTCCTGTTTTTTATCACTTTTGTCTAGATTATGCAGCTTGTGACTGCTACTAGGCATTAGGGTAACATGCTTTTCTATTTTTCTTTTTTTCAGTGCTGGTTTTAGCTTTTCTATAACAACATCTTCCACCTCTGAGTCACTATTTTCAATATAATCACATGGTTTTTCAGTATGGGTTAAAGATAAATTTCTTAATCCAAATTTTTCAATTGTAGAATTTTCCTTTTGGTCATTATTCATTATCAAATTAAATTCATCATTCATGCCACTTGCTCTTTTCAGCCAAGATGTATTAATATGTCTAACTGAAAGATTTTTTAAATGATCAATATTATTGTTAATACTATTATGTACAGTATCCTCACATATATTAGTGGTATTAGCAGATTCTAAGTCATTTGAAATAATCAAAGAAGCCCTAGATTCTTTGTATTCATTATCTATGTCTGATACATTACTAGTATACATGCTTTTTATCAAATTTTCTTTACTGTCTTTAGATATTCCACTATCATCAAGCGTTTGTGCCTGGGATTTATTTATAGATAATTTTCTAGGATTTCTTATGGCAAATTTTCGATTTTGAAATAACTTTTTTGAGAGATTTTCTACAAAAGGGCTTGGTGAACTCTTATCTCCTTGCGTTTTTGAAGCCGCTAACAACTCCTCTAGTTCTTTACCACTAGGAAGAGTTGATAAGAACTGTTCTTGCTCAAGATCTTTAACGTCATCCAAATCTACATGTTGTTTAATTTCCGGAGAACCAATGTCATTTATATCAATTTCACAAACTGAAAGTGAATTTTCAAGGGCTTCGCTTTTTAAGTGAAAATATTTTTTATATGCATGTTTTATATTCGACGGAGCCTCTTTGATATCAAATTTGGAAGGTGTACGGGCATATTTAATTTTGAAGTCCTTTTCCCAATTTTTCACGATTAATTTACATTTCATATATGCTTTGTCTTTCTTTATTGATTCTATGACATCCATTTTCAACTATATATAATATTATACATTTATATACTCATAATATTATCATTACAAAATAAGGATACTGACGAGTGTGAGTTTGACGTTATATTTACCGCCAAGTTTTTGTACAATTAATTTTGTCTTTTTCGGGACAGGCAAAAACATTATACCATACAGCTTAAATGTGTTCGTTGTAATAACAATCTAAAGCAAGGTACAATTTTTTTATTATTAGCATAGACTTATAAAGGAAAGCAGATCTAACATGTCAATAAAAAGTATATCAAAGACTCCCACCCACTTAATCCATACGATTCATAGTCCGAATAAGTTATTCCGAAGTAATTACAATGAAATATATTCCTACACTACTTTTAAAATTGATTATTGCATCCCATGTTTATTTACTGTCATGATTTGGATTTTAAAAATAAAATCATGCCAAATATTTGGCGCGCGGACACAAAGTCATTATAACAAAAAGCACAAAAATTTGATCGATGGAAAGTAATTTCAAATGTTTTCTTATAAGTTGCATTGCCACACAAAGGCGCACTTCCCTTCATCATCCTATTTTAGTTCTTGGTTTATAAACACTATGATTTGGCGAAAATTAAAGCGAAAGAAAACACTTCCTATTAACGCCATATGCTTCTTATTTACAAGCTTAACATCATAAAAAATTGCCTCATTTTAACTTTATATATGATTGTGCTTATGTCGCTGCGACAAAAATAAAGTGACAACATTATTGACTTTTAATTGGAGTAAACGATATTAAATTATACTTATCCATGTGTTTATGAATTTGTATTTGGTCAGTTTCTCTTTATATATCCGTGTAAAGTGACATCACGCTTAATGGATATGTGACTTTTATTTCATTAGACACAAAAAAAAATCTGAAAAGACTTTTTGTTGAATGCATTACTTGTAATTATAATTGCAACATAAGATTATTGTATTTAAAACTATAGTTTGTATTTTAACTTTCACAAAAAAAATACTTCAGGGTTTTATAATGTGCTAACATTTTGCCTTCACACACAATTATAGGTCTGACTTGGTAAATTAAGAAGTTTAAACAAATTTGTTAAATCTATTTTAGGCATGGAGTTAAATATGTCTAGAACCTAAGTGAGCAAGTCTAAGGTGAAGTTCACCGATGTGTCTTGCTGTCCAAAGCTAAAATAACTGTATGGAACCTGGGGACCCTTGCCAAATTATGGTGGTATTTCACAACAGGTCAGCTTTTACATAAAGCACAGGTTCGGTCGAGAGTGGAATAATGTTACGATATCGGAGCAGGTAAAAGACTCATCTAAATGGGGTAGACTCGTTGGAGAAAGGGTGAAAAATCACATCAGCGAAATAGGACTTATTATAGCCAAGCTGAATAGAATTGAATATAGATGCCGAATGGCCACTCTCTGGTGTTCTACTAGATACATTTCGGAGAGTGCATTGAAATTACGATATGATTCCTGATCGCTTTTTTCCACCGGACGACGAGGCAGACGGCGAGACACCATTCTACGTGTAAATTCCCCCTGTTTGCAAACAAACGACGTGTAATTACTCATTCTTTATAGTTCCAATAACATTTTAAACATTAAGTATTCAAAACAACATAATGTAAAATAAATTAGGTAAATAAAAAGAAGTAGTATTTTAGTTTGCTAACTCGAATTTATTTTCGAATAAAAGGCAAAAAAGGTTTCTTTAAAAAGGGCAAAGAAAATATTAAAAAACTGGAGAAATTATATACAAAGGTATAATTATTTTTATATTTACAAGTATGTACCTACATAATCTGTAAACTTCGCATTCATATTTAGCACTTGCTGCAAATTGGTAAAACAAAAAATACAATAATATTTTCAAAAACCGATTTACCACATAACTTTTCTAAAACTACTCTTAATTCTATGAGACTAGTCAGAATTATTGTTCATTGCTGTATAGTACGTTTTGATTGAAAATACAAAAATATTTTTTTTATTTCTAGCTCTTGACAAAATATAAATCAGTATTATTTATAACTCTAATAGGAAGTAAATATTTTTTGGTCATAGTCTATCTAACTGGCTAGTTCTTTTATTTAATTTACCGATTGTACCTTTAGGATCTGGAGATAAAGAACTCCATTCAGTTGTGATGCAGTCGTGAAATTTGTGATCTCCACAAATTAATTTGTCATTTAAATTTTTGCTACTTACACTAACACACGATCCTAAAATATCATAAAATGATGTACTTAAACTATCTATCCACTCCCTAAGGTCAAGACCTACTCTTTTAACGTTAGAAGCTGCAAGTTCCTGCAATAATAATCGACCTTTTGCACCAGGCAAAAATTCAATGTCTTTTATATGAGAAAAATTTTTATATGAATTCATGGAGCCACTATGTATTAAACTTGTTTCTTGGTGAGTCATTTCTCGTCCAGAAAAAAATTCTAACGGTGTTATGAGAAATTTTGTAATAGCTATTAGCACATTATTCTGATCCAGTAAGCCTGCTTTCCATACACCCGGTAAAAGTGGCGTTTTCACATTAAATTTACAAAAATTTGTGAGATTGTTTTCTTCTTTATATATTGTATTTACATCAGCTATAACACCCGCGGGATCTAACAAAAGTACCGTTAAATTTGTATTAATTTTATTGATTTCAGGAGAGAACTGGTAAACTAAAACCGGTTCAGATAAAGGTCCTAAAATGCCAGCTAAATTTCTAAAAGTCATCTCTTTTTGATCATATTCTGAACTGACTTTAAATATTCTGACAATATCACTATATTGACTCTTAAAATTAAACTCCAAGTAATTTTTAGGCTTGTACCATGTTTCTATGAGAACTTCGTCTCTATTTTGTACCAGAGCTTTATATAAAATCAAATTACCCTTGTAAATATCTGCATATTTATATAAGTTTATTTCCAAAACCTCACCAAGTTCTAATGTACAATCTTCTTGGTGTAAAATCTTTGCATTGAGACGCAAAACGCTGTTTGCATGGGACAATAAAGTATCATCAGTGCTTGCCGGCGTGTCTTGAGTGTCATAAATATTTTGCCAATATGCATCTACGTTATGTACGCGATAATGATCATTTAATCCTATAAGCTGTTCAACTCTAGATATTACTTCTTGGTTTATAATTGGCTCAAATTTTCTCGCAAAAAACAATTGGCGGTTCAAAGTATTTTGTATTCTAGGCCAATCATCGGTTCTAAAATCATTAGGGGAACATCCACACCAATCTACGACATGTTTATATTGACATTTACATCCCAATTTCCTTTTCCAGTTTGTTACGTGAAGGTTATTGTCCACGTATGTGTTGCAAAATTTTGAATTTCTTAAAACAGTGTGGAAAAACGATTCCGCCGGCAATAATGTATGTTGAAAAATAATATCAAGTCCTTTAAGTAGTTCATCGTGTTTTCCAACCACATAGGTTACAAATTCGGGAGACAAAGCTATCCAATCGCTGCCTCCATCTATAACAATTCCCTGTGGTAATTTTCTTTCTCCGACGCGCCACATATGGGTTTCACATTCAATAAAGGTTTTGTCTAATCCTTGTTTTTTAATAAACCTTTGCACTTCACGACCATGTGATTTGACAAAATTATAACCTTTATTAACCGATAGAAAAGCCTCTAAGTCTTCAAGTGATTTAATAGGAAAATCACTTTCACTTAAGTTGATGACGTAATCCCACTGCCATCCTAACGACATAAAGTCTTTCATAGAAGAAAGAAGCATCTTCAATAGAGAAGCGCCACCCCAGATTGTAGCGTAACGGTCGCGTGCTAACTTTATATTAGAAAATTGCTTTTCCAAAACAGACAATTTACGATGCATATAATCTTGTCTCTGTAAAAAAAAATGTGCGTGTTAGTTAATTATAACTAGCCTATATAAATAGTAAGTATAATTCAAAGTCTCTTATAAGTTTTTAATAAAATGAGGCTGGCATAGCTATCAAAATAGTGTGTTCAGTCAATATCAAAGCTTAGAGCTCCATTCTACTTACTTTATCAACATGTATATAAAAATAGTGTTGACTTCTGTACAACACATTTATCAATCTATGAACTTGTCGCAAGGCACGTCCATTTAATGTCAAAAGGAAAACTATTCTAACTGATTCCTTCTCATTGCTGGTAATTTTTGGTCTCACTGGAGAGAACTCTGAAATAATATAGATAGATAAGTTACAATATTTACAAACACATAAATATATAAATAAGTAATTTTACATAAAGATAGTTTTTTTTTTTAACTTTTTTAAAAACCATTTATTTCAACATATTAATTTTACCAACTGTTAATATCACTATTTTTTACTATAAAAAGTAGGGAACATTAATTAATATGTTGAGAACGGTAACTAAGTTATAAAATTAGAATCGGAAATAAATTAAGTCATCTCTTGATTTCTTAAATGTTACAGTTATACATTTTATAAACATCACAAAGAGTACAGTTATATACCAAATACTAATATGTGTTGTATAGTATTAGTACTCTATTCTTACAACTAAGTAATATAACTTATTAAATTTGATAGTATTGGGACTGTGTAGTCTTTTATTTAAATACCTAAAATGATAATTCTACCCATATTTATTTTATCTAGTGCAATAAATTAAAACAATGAATTATTGTACTAGAGAAGAATGGAAAGTTATAATTTTGTTAGTGTACTTGCTAATCCTGTTTCATAGATATTCATGGTAAAATATCCTCCACATATCTTCTCTTCATCTCCAGGACATTTCATGTCACATGATTCATCAGATGTTTTAGCAGATAATGGAGGTGGTGTATCTCCACAAAAACATTCTGAACTAAAATAAATAAATAAACAAATAATTTTCTTCATACAAATATTTCACTTAAAATTATTAATGAACATCTCAACCATCATAACACATTATTAATCAACAATTTAATACTTCTATTGTAATGCCATGTAAAGTCCCGTTCTTACAAAATTTTACATAGAAAATCTAAGAAGTAAATCTAATCTAATTTAATCTTTTAAGTGAAATTAATTATTTTACATGCCAATGGTTTTATTTAAAAATTGATTTTGAATATATGTAATAATACCTATTGTCAAAGCTCCCTGTAATTTAAATCAAGTGTATAAAGAGAATACTTTAAACTATTAAAATTGAGGGTTTGGTGAAAATCAAACTGTTTTACAGGGTAAATTGCTACATCATTCTGGAAATCGTATCAAGTCAATAATGTGTATCAACCATTGAAAAATTATATGCAGTTTATTATAAAGATTAAAACAAACCCTGATTTGAAATGCATCTTGTAGAATTTTGATCATAACACATTATTAAATAATTTTAGTGGATATTGTTTGAAAGTATACTAATACTTTTAAGAGTTCCGATGTAATAACAGCTGTGTTTTTCAACAGTAGAAAAATGCAGTGGTAAAAATAACTTAGGATATTTATCTTATTAGAGTATTTTAAAACATATTATCCATATTATAAAAGGTAATGATGTACTTAAAGATATTATTGTTATTTTAAATACAAATAAACTTACGCATATTGTACTCCAGCAAATGGAAAACCTGCTTGAACACAAATATCTAAACAGAATTCTGGTGTATTTGTTACAGCATAATTTCCATAAAATCCTGAGAGAATTCTTAACTTTTTTTCATCCATAAAACAGCCATAATGTTTTCCATGGATCATACCATTTGATGGACATTTGTTAGGTAATTTATTGGGATAAAAATTGCCATTTTGAATGAGACAAGTTTTGTTAATAATTTCTTGTTTACAGCTTTGAGTCTTGGCGCGATGTATAGCAGATACCGCTTCCCTGTTTTTAATGTCACAAATAGGAATAAAATCTAATTCTTCAGTCCTTAAATGGGGAGTTAATTTATAACTAGACAAGCTTTTTGGTAGGAAATCTTCATCATCTGTATAACCGTTACCAATTTTTCTTGCCGATACATCTCCTAAGTCTTTTTGGTGTATAGATGAATGCCCAAATTTTTTTAACAAATTATCATTAACCGTAGGGAAAAAACTTATTGAAATTAAAATTTGGACGAAAAATGTGGTTAAAACCGTTACTCCTAAACACTTAGCATATTTATAAAAGTATTTTCGTAAGTGAAAAGCCATTTCAGATGATTCATATTATTACACTTCCATTAAATAACACATTCATAAAGAGCAAAAACATAGTTTAATAAAACACTTAGGATTATGCTAAGATATGGGTAAAAATAATTCATACTCATATAAAAGTTGTTATCAGATAAATAAAAGTGACAAGATAAATGATTGACAATGTCAGATACTATTATGTGTAGTTGTGGCAATAAACGTATACCCATTTTCACGGTAACACATATAATAAATGATATAAGTCGCTATAATAAAACAGAGTTTTAGAACTATACAATAAATAATACAAAATTTGTTTTTCGAGAGACAGTAACTCAAGTTACTAATAAAAATATTAGAATACATTTATGTAGAATTCTAGAATTCTGATGAATTGTAGTAACCAAAAAACTACAGTTAATATATATAACCAATTAAAATTACAATTAAAAGTATATGCATGCAATTTTTTTAGGTTCGTCAACCAATAAGAGTTTAATGGTTAAATATTTCTAGACAAACCTGCTACTCAAAATACAATAATTTAGAAGTAGAAAACCTGATTGTTACTTTATGTCAACTTTAAGTTTATTGAAGCAACGGAACCAATTATTATTTTAAACGGATTCTGCTTTCTTAAACTATCTGGTAAACAGGGGTTTATCACAAAAAAACATTTGGGTTTAAGACCTGATCTTGTAAATATATATTATCTATGGTGTATCGTTGAGCATAGATTGTATAAATCAGGAACTCTAGAATGAGAATAAATAGATCAGCATCTTAGTGACAATTGAAACTATTGTGGTAAATATTATTATTTTTTTGTTAAAAAGGGAAGAAATAAAGTATGAAATGACAATATATAAAAATGATATAATTAATTGTTTATTATAAGAAATAAATTATTGATTTTAACTACCGACTTAAAATCATGGATAATAAATATGTTGGATATGAAGATACTGTCCAATGCTTTTTTTTCTCATGCTCAAACAATAACGTTAAATGGGAACAATTATGTGAAACATTAAATTCCGCAGCTGCTTCTTTAGTGAATGACTACATTTGGCATCAAGATGACTTTAAAATTATATTACCGTTAATAGAAAACGACTATGGTATGTAACATTCAGTAAAAACATGTAATAATATTTCTTTTCAACTCCGTGTTAAAGAGTGCTTCTACATCTTATACTTACCTATTTAAAAAAGGAAGACATATTTTTTAGTTCAGCTCAATAGCATTCATTTTCGTCCCAATTTTTGTAAAAGTATAATAAAACAAATTTCCATTTTATAATTTAAAATTTACTTTTTTTATAATATTATATATCTGCGTTATGCAACAAAGCAATATTCATTATCATAAATAAACTGCTTCTTGAATTGGTTTTTAATATTTGTATGCATTTATATCAGGTTTTCCTCCACATCTAATTAGCACAACATGTTTTGGTGACAATATTGAAGATGAATGGTTTATTGCTTACTTAGTATTTAAACTAACAGAAATACACAGAGATTTAATAGTGAAAATAGATGACAATGATGGTGATTTTCTATTAATAGAAGCTGCAGATTTTTTACCATCTTGGGCAAATCCTGAAACAACTTTTAACAGGGTAAATACTTTGTAGATGCTTTTGAAATAATAATTGTCGAGTATTATAGCCTTAGAAAAATTAAACCTTTTTTGTTCATGAATTGTAATCTTTTTACCTGCTTAGTACAAACACATTCAATAATGATTATCATTCTTATTAGATGCTTTCTTAGTGTTTTGATTTTGTGTCTATTCCTTTCCTAATTAAATGCATGTTTATATGTGTTACAAATATATTTAAATGAAATTAATATAAAATTTAAGAGAAATTACAACTTTCAAAACATAATTAATTATTTATAATAATATAGTTATTTATATTACATTTACACTTCTCTTATTACACAAAAATAACATTTCTTTTTTTGCTATGACAGTGTGATTGTTCTCCATGAAATATTTATACTTTTGAAGAAATGGCACTTTTATTTTCTTTCAGGTTTTTATTTGTAATAGCCATGTACATTTAATACCTCCATCTATAGCAGAGCTCAATGTACCTTTGAAGTTAGATCAAGCATTAAATTTAATAAAAGATTACACAAAAGAAACTAGAGCTTCAATTCAGATTGAAAATGCGATACTGAAAAGAATTGGTTCTTTTCCTGATAGAATAAGAGAGCTTACTCATAGGACTACGGTTACAATTCCAATTGATTTAGCCACCCTCTTAATATTAAGGCCTGCTCTTATATCATCTCTTGTTAATACATATTGCAATCATGATGATAACGGTGCAAAACTTTGTCATAAGTTAAACCTCAACAACTGTGTTGACGTAACCATCAAATTTACTAAATTTCAATATGCTATGATATTACATTCTAAACAAATTAACAAGTTTATGCTGCAAAAAAAATCCACTAGCAACACCAAAGGAGAGATTGGATTTAAATTGGCTTGTGGGTTTAAAATTATTATGGATGAACCAAAAAAAGACAAATTTTATTCAACAGCATATAACAAATTCATTGGAAACCTAACAACAAACGGTTACTTCAAAGGTAACTTGGCTGGTTCTAAAAATTATAATGAATTGTTAGAAAAAGCAAATAATTATTATATGGAAACGGAGTGCTCAGTCATTTCTTCTGTACATGAAAATATATTACAATTAATGTCTTCAAAAGAATTTATTAACCTTAAAAAAACATTGGAACAAAACCATCATTTATATTTATTCAATGAAGATGATGACAACTGGTTGAATGTTGACCCAGAAAAATTAGATAACTTTTTAAAAAGGAGTTATAGAAAACAAGTACAACCCGATGACCTCATGGGACCTAGTGTTGTTACAACTGGTTTATCTAATTTTCTTTCCCAAAGATCTGATTATGAAGGTGTTGAAGATAATGGAAATGTATGCATTGATGATAACATAAATTTTAATCCTGATCAATTCTTTCAAACTGTTGAAAATATGTTAAATATGGTAACAATAAATGTTAGTGATGAAGATTCAAGTGAATTAAGTGATGATGATATTAACAAAGATTTTATTGAAACAGAGCAACTACTTGATCATGAACTTGCAGCAAAATTATCTAATGAGCCGAATAGAAACCACAAAGATAATGCAGTCATTTTATCTAATTTAGTTAATAGCATCAAAGAAGAGGGAATATCAGGACCTACAAGTAATATACTTAGGTCTATAGGAATAAATAGAAGAGAATTATTAGATTCTGATGATGACTCAGATTAACAGTAAGCTAATTTATATTATAACTACTATAGTTAAATGACAAATAAAATATACTGTTAATAAACTTTGTTGTTTTCCATTAATTACCTGCATTCTCTCTGCAAGAATAAATATATCAATGTTATTACGACAAAATGATAGCTCTTTATTCTTCTTATTTGCTTTAATACAGGGTGGCCCATAAGTCCTTTGATATGAAAAAAAAATATTAAAATAAAACTAATTACATTATGAATTAAATTT
>DWHS01000082.1:0-11706 GCA_018247935.1 Trogonoptera brookiana
CTTGTAGTGTTGTTGTTAGCCTTATTGATGATATACAACTTAATCGCAAGAGGAAAAGTTGGGAAGCAGCGCCGCGGGCCCGGCGCTCCTCCGCTGAACTTCAATATTAACCTTTTTCATAGATTACTTTCGGGGCGGCCGTTCATTATAAACTAAGTTTGTTAGCTTTACAATAATGAACTTTTGTACTTTGCGCTTAAATGTTTCAATTTACAATTTATTATTAATTATATACGTCGAATTGAAATTAAACTTTCAATGAGAATTATTTAACGATTTCTTTCCAAGTTTTCAACAACTCAAGTTAAATATGTAATGAAACAGCGCATGCCTTTGAATGCCTGGTCAATGGTAATCTTATTTCACTTTTAACCAAAACGGGGTATGGGCAAAAACGAATTAGCGCCCAGTCCGGTGTAATGGTTCTAGATTGGGAACAAACTACTTAGACTTCCTTATCTGCACGGGTAAGTACTATCCGATATCTACCTAGTTAGTTCAACACAAAAGCAAGCACTCCGAAACTTTATTTGTATAGATAAACCAAAGAGATATAACATACAATCAACTATAATTACATAGAGTTTTATAATATCTGCTCAGGATAAAATACTTATTGCCGTAAAATTATTTGATCTTAAGTATTATGAAAGCTGTTTAATGTTTCATATATAAACAGTAGTCTCATTCTTTAATTTTCCTTGAACTCAATAGAAGTAGAATTTAATAAGCGGGGTAATAACTCTCCTCCGAGACATCGGATTTTCATTAGGAGCTCGCAATTAGGGGCAATACTAGAGAACACTTTGCGGGAACGGGTAGGCGTGGTGTGACGTTGGAAAGGATGAGAGGGGTAAGAGCGATTTATTTGTCCGCTATGTCTCCTGCACATATACACTCAACTCTTTATTGTACAAGTCCAGTACAAAGGGTACAATTTTTTTGTCAGGCTTTTCAAATAGTCGATAAATACAAATTGCAACTTTGAGTCTCATCCAAAAAGTCTTGATCAGTTAGTCAATTTATGTATTAATATTTATAGGAGATTGTAACGAGTAAAGCGAGTTGCTGCTACTGTGCGTAACCCGTTGTGTTACATTTACGTCTTGCTAACAAGACTTCATACACGGCTTTGTCTTTTAGGACCAAAAAGTACATATCACAATAATGAAGATAGCCGCTGCATTTGTAACTACTTGTTTGGTAGCGATAGAGGCTATCATTAATAACATTGTTGAAATCGGAGACTACAAATTTAGTCTACTGTACAGTTTAACACCAAATTATTTCGTCACTCCAAAAATTTTAACTCTTTTAAAGTTTCTGTATGCAATCTCAGTGATATTATTATTTAAATTCTTATTATACCAACTAAGTATCGAAACGAACGAGAAATTTGCTTTTGATGTTTGTTCCGGTTGAGACGCGTACACAGCACCATTTACATTCTACTGTGCTTCTCTACACATAGAGTTGGAGGCTATAGACAAGGTATTCATATTAAAACAGTTTTCTTACCTCCTATTTGATTACCTTGTCCCAATTATACCATGATTGCCCTAATTTTAAACCAGAAATTTAGTTTTGTTAATTACCAGTAACTGAAACGGGGTTTTGTTACGAAATCAGAAGAATCCGGTTGCTTAGATTCTCGTCTTTCAAGGCGGTGAAAGTCGACTCGCTCATTACACGAATAACTATAATAAAACATCAAGTTACGTCGTACATGGAAATGTTGTCGAGCTGGAGGGCTCGCACCGTCTGCATCTATAGTATTTAATACTTCGTAACTGGAGTGTAGGAATTCAGTTACTTCGTACATAAGCTTCTACATTGAAAACCGTTGCATACTAGACGGAGCTTTGCGTCTTTAGTGTATTAAAACTGTAGTTTAAATATGTCACACCACTGTTAAGGACTATCAAAACACTACGATGAAATAAGTAAAGATTGCTTTTTAAACATATTTATGCGATCATATGAAATGTATAAGTACTTAAGATGTGACATATCGCTCAGGAAGCCCGAGAGCACCACCATGTCAGTCAGCCCCAACGAGCAACAAAGAGTTAGTTAAAGCAATTAACAACAAGATTACAGAATGTTAAAATTCAAGAACGTTTTTAATTCTCAACAGTTAAAGTTAGGCGCTGGGCGGAGTTTGTTAACAGCTCTCGTAAAATTTTGACATGAAATTTTATTGCAAGATAATAAAGTAGCAAAACTTTCGCGAAAAGTTTACACTGTAATTGACGTATTATATATTTACGTTCTGGCCAAGTTGAGCGGTCGCGTAATGTTGTAAAACATAACGCCCTTTGTAACAACATTCGTGCGATTTACCTTTCCGTGTTAAAAGTTATTTGATCAATTTGTCTTTAACTAGAATACAATCTTTTCATCACCACCATTGTTCTTATTCGCCGAGAGGCTGCCCTTCTACTGGGAAGAGATCTCCTCCGTGGATCGAGGCATCCCAGATTCAGCGACTTCTTAACCAGATTGAACTTTAAACTCTATTAGAGAAAAATACTTCTAGGTTGATCACACGGGTAAATGGCGAATCCTTTTAGTTCGGAAATCCACTCGGTTGTTTGCACTCCTGTCAGATTTACTGTCGTCGTTTCTTTCAGAGATTCTAATGGAAGTAGATTTTAATATTAAAATAAAACCTTTATGTAAACAAAGGATATCAAATTGTGACGACATTAATACAATAGACCGAAAAAGGAACTCTATTCGGATAATATTTTCGTATAACGACATTTCTTCGAGACGGATCCGTTAAAAGGCTTCTGTCGGGGGCTCGGCGCCTCTAAAAAGGGTAATACATCATACTTAGGCCGCGTAGCAGCCTCCACCGCGCAGCGCCGCGCCGCCTGCTGTCGTTGCTATGATTTATTGTCTGCGGGGCCGCTCGCGCTCTTGTGCCACTTGCTATTACACTCCTTTCAGAAGACCCGCTCTAACTACACCAACTGTCACTTATCATGCTCGTAATTATTAAGCTATGCTTAATATACGTAACAATTTAAAATTTAAATATATTTGATATATAAAGGAAAATACATACTTTTTTAGGTGTACAAAGTTTCCGTTGCATTATATTTTTGTTACATTTTAATATTTCGTATCGAATCAACTCATTTTTTTTATGGAGAAGTCAGCGCCGTTAGTTCTGACGAACTTTTACTGCTCCATCGGATACGCGCCCGCGGGTCCGAATCCGCGGGTTAAGTCAACTCAATTGAGCGATGTAACTAGCTACAGAGTAGTACGGTATTATGTAAAAGGGCCCTATAGATATGTAGCAATAAGTCGGCAATGGTTTAATTTTTAAAGGACCCCTAGGTTACTTTATTCCAGAGGCGTCATTTAACTTTTATAAGTCAGATATTCGGGACGCGGGAACCGGGCGTAAAGTTTACGAGCCGCGCACTTAAATTTTGAAATCATTGTACAAGGCGCGCACTCGTTTTATCACCACATCACACGCCTATTGTTCAAAATACACTTCGCTTGATTTTGATGAACTGAACTTTTACAAAAATCATACTTCACGACGTCCTTTATAAAGTAATCAGTAATTTTAGTTGTCAGCGAGAAGAGAAGCTACTAATAAAATAGAAGCATACTATGTTCGAGCTCTTGCAACGCTGTCGTCAATACGAAATGTGTGAATCTGAGTTAAATTAGTTTTCTTCAATAGTCCAAAATATCCCATTCAGATATCCGAATCTTTACAAAAGAATCTTATTATCTAGTATACATTTTTTGGGACTTATTTCTGTCCGACTACTTTCATATTTTCTATTTGTCACTATAACAGTATCATCTCAAGTTTTAGGGCGATGAGCAAAATGGTGCAGTGTACATCATTCTAACTAACGCCATGTTACCGTCAGATGAGCATTCTGCTCTTCTCGTCGATTCATAAAAAAAACATGAATGAAAGCCAGCGTGCAATTTTAATGTACTGCTCAGCAGCATCGTCTTCATCGTCACTTGAAATCCAAATGTTTGGCGTTCCCATATAAAAAAATGATATCCATAATTAAAGATTACTCAACAATCCTCCTAACCTTCAACATATACCTCGGGGAATTATTCAGCGAAAAGTGAATTAATGTCTCGTTAGCAGTTCCTAAATAGACGCCGAGGACACCTCCGCCGGCACCTCTAAACCAGAGAGGTGATCCATCATTTACCAACGTTCATTTCATTTCACCTCCGCTTAATTCTCATATGGCATTTTGTTTGTCGTTTTTACCTCTATTACCTTTTCGTTGCTCTGTTATATTGTTTTGTTGCAGCTCTGAATAAATATGTTACGCTGAAAGCTACGTTTTATAATCCTATTTTTCCACTGTTGCTATCTTAGTGATAGTTATTTTAGAATTTCGCATCTATTTTTTTGTCCGACGAAACGACAAAACGAGAAAAATATACCCGGTAGTTAATAAAATTATACACAACATCGTATTACCTCCGCCGCGTTGAATTGTATCGTAAAGTAATGTACCAGCGATTTCATTACTTCAAATAGCACTACTGATCAAAAACCTAGGCTTATCCCGATTGAAATGCGAATCTACTGATACTGTATGTTGCTACACGTAACTAAAAATGTTTGCTGTCCTTTCTTTGGAGTTGCAGTGAATATATTGTGATCCGTGTCTCAAATGAGATGAGTATTACGGTGCCAGAAATAAGCGCTGCGCGGGGCGGTCCTCGGCGTCAGGAAACTGTCGCCAGTAAATATTAATAAGGTATTAATTTTGTATAGAGTAATGTAGTTTGAGTAAAAAAAGATTATTCGTTTGTAAGTAAAATAAATATCCTTTTGTAGTACTGTTTTGTGATGAGTTTACAGCAAGCATTGAATATAATAACAGAGGTATAGATCGAATGCGGCGCTAAGTTAAATTAAAGTATGACACTGCCGTCGTGCAAGTTGTTGCGAACAAAGCGAGTTAGTTAGTTATATTCATAAAGTGAAATCACTATAAGATGGTTAATAATGCTCGGTGTTTATTGCCGCATTGTACTTTACTAAATTGCATCAGAACGTGAACCTTACTAGAGAATGAATGCCAACGTATGTTTAAGGTCTCCCGATTTTGTGCTGTTTAGAAAAGAAATTTAAAGAAGCACTGTCTTTTATATTATGTTATTTACTTGTGCCGCATGAGATCTATGAATTCCTTAAAAAACTACACCGAGAAAAGAAGATTTCTATGTAATCTTGTCCAGCATACAATGAGCACTATTCCGCCTATCTAGCGAGGCTATCCCGCTAGTGCGTTTTGTGTACATGTGTATGTATATAAGTGAATGAAATGGTAAATATAACATGTCTACTTGCATTCAAGAGTAGGAAACTCGTCGACAGCTGTTGAAAGTTTACAAGTTTATGTCAATGCAGTACGTTTAATATGTCGGTTATGAAGTTGAAAAGTTGTATGTCAGGGGAACTGTGCTTCCGGTTCGCGAGGTGGAGCTAGAGTAAGTTATGTCGACTTTTTTGTCCCATTTCGCGTGTTGATACGGAAGCGGTGCATATTAAGAGTGTATGAGCGGTTCTCTTATAACTATAATGTTAAGCATTAGAATCGCGAAACGTCACGAATTTAAAAAAAAGAAAGTTCTGTCAAGTTCACATAACAAACGACGCTTACCCATACACGATAACTTAAATTGAGGTTTATTGCGTTTAATAAACAAACATGAATGAGCATTGCACTAGAAGAAATTCAATCGTCTTAAAGAAATCCGACAACAAAGCGACTTAATAACTTCGTGCTCCAACTAAACGGAAAATGGAAAGCTGATCCTATTCTACTCTATGATTCACTTAAAGTTATACATAAATATAAATAAATAGCAGAATTTATAAAGACGTGAGTCACTATTGTTTCACACTTATTTTCCACTTAGATAAAAGTTGGTTTTCATGATTTCAAACTTAACTGTTCTGTGTTCAGAACCTTGAAATTCAATGGCCTTCGAACGACTGAACCGATTTATCACACATCCGATCGAGTCCTCTGCCGATAAAGCAAAAACTCGATTAAGATTGATGGCACGGACACACAATCAACTCACAACTCTCTTTAGAACTCCGCGTAAACGAACCGAGATATACATAGCTACAGCAACTATGTTTTGCGTCATTCTGAAAGTTTACAAAACAAAGTTAAAAGTATGCACTTAACAGCGTAACTTTGATAATTGCAATACTTTACACAGGGAACTGGTGACTCGTCGCGTGCTAACAATCCATTGTTTAATCAGATACACTATTTGCTAGAAAAATCATGTTATGTTTTAGGACATCTAAAACGGTACTAGTGTGTATTAAATCTAGTTTATTATTTACTTAAGAAAACATTGATGTTATGTATTATTATTGTAAACAACGAAAGATAAAATAATGGTACATAATAAAGTACTAATCGACAGGATATTGGTGTAGGCAACCGGCGTTGGCCCTCACCGCCAAATACTACATCTCTACTTAACAGTAAGCAGGAAAATGGACAAGATCCATATACATTACAAATCGTAGTCAACGATTCAAATAGTCGTGACGTGGAATTGAATCCAGAAATTTAAACATGGTGCGGGATCATTGAACCACACCCTTCACACGATCGAGTGGCTGGTGCGAACTAACAAAATTATCCCCCGACAAAATCGCCCCGTCGGCCGCTCCAATTTACAACGGTTGGCGCATTTATATGGTCCCCGTAACAAGGGCCCGTGTACCTTGGACCTTCGCAAACAGCCCTCTCAATGTCAACGAAGTGTTATTTCATTTAGTAAGGACCGAGTCGGAAGGCTGTGTGTTATAATCTAGAGAGGCGCGCGAAGCGCCGCGGGGACCCGGCAGAGTGAATTCGTATGGGGAAGTGCAGAGAGGTGCAATCAATGCATTACAGCAATGCCCGGTGCATCGTATTACATAAAAAAAATATTGAAAGTCATTGACTTACATTTATTGATAAATAACTCAAGACATTAATACAAAAATATATCCGCCGTAAACCAATACACACGGAAAATTAAATATATTTATCTTCCATATGTCTGTTTAAGGATCGTTTAAATAAAATATTATTAAACATTACCACTTCAGTATTGAATGAACACTCCAATACTTGCATTAAACACTTGCTACGTTTATTTAACACATATATATTTGTCGATCTCTCCTTTGCAGCCGACCGCGTCCGTAGCCGGCAAACATGAAGTTGTTTAACTAGATAAAGAAAGAGATAATAATAATGGGATGTAAAATGAGGTTTTCGTTGAACTCATATGAATATTTACATGTTACGTATACAAGAAAATTATTGCACAATTATTAATCCTTTAATTTCGAGTCAAAATGTATAGGAATCCTATAATATTGTGAAGTTAGTAGAGACGTTTAAAAATAACGTCATGGGTTCTATTTGTCGATAATCAAGGACATCTCCATCCACCACACTCGTTAACTTCGAGTTGGTCTAAGATCCAAGTCTAGAAAAGCTTATTAGGATATGTCGCCTTAGATGTTTTTTTTTTACTGAGGGCTAAGGACAGAGAGGATCGAGCCCGCTCCTATTCCAAATGTGTAATGTGAACGCCATATAAAAAGAACTATTGAAATTTCAATAATTCTTTAAATCGGTTTATATATAGTACCAATTTATATTATAATAGGGCGGAGTTCAGATCCGAAGCTCCAAAATATACCACTTCGAAGTGAGACCACGTTGAATCTATTTCCCGCCCGCGGCAGAAGGCAATTGAATTAGCTTTAACTTAGTTTCAGTTTTTTACATCCCTTTTGTTTCAGTTGGAAAACAATTCTAAGTTTTTTCATCGAGGTTTTTTTTTGTGTATGGCGTTACAAGTGCTATAGTAAAGGAAATAGTGATTCAAAAACGAACGTTTTATGAACAATTCAGTTTCAGTTACAAAATTATCATATTCGAAGTAAATTGTTATAAATTTAAGTATAGATCGATAAAACTTTGAGGTTACAATAATTATTGTATTATTTTTGCTTATTAATCGCTATTACGGAGCAGGCCGTCGACTCGATATATATGTTCATATGTATTGAAATAAGTTTTTGGTTCAATAAATAAATAGTATGTGATGAAACTTCCAAAGTAATGAGTATGAGAATAACGTATTAATTTTGCTGTAAATTTCTGTTGAAAGTTAGGATCTTTTAAATTTCTTCTTCTACTTAAAGTTCAGTAAAATTTATTTCACCAGTTATAAAGTATTAACTGATGTTAAAGAATATTGAGTTTGAATTAATAATTGATTGATACTCGTGCGAGAAGAGATGCGATGAATGGCGGGTTCGGTCGGAAAGGAGCTGAGCTGATGGGACAAATTGGCCATGTCCTGTGACGGCCCGCTTTGTTTTTGTGAATTAGCTGACGCGCCACCCCATCCTTACACCCCGCGGGCTCACAATGCGCTCGCCGCTCTCACATACATTCAAGTTTTTGCGGACCGGAGACCACCTCGTATGAATACTTAAATGCTAGCTACGGAAATACTTATATACTTTGTGCCATGTTCATATGTTTTGGTGGATGTGCAATGAAACGTTTTCTATGTTCCAGTAAACGCGGGTAACAAAGTTGCTTTTATACTATTTTATCTTCTTTATTCTTCATCACCAACCACATTAGTTGGTGAACACCACACTACGAGCTAAGCTGCTGCTTCTCGTTATGATAGTCTTTTGTGAAAAAGCGCGTATTGTAATAAGTAAATGAACAGCGTTTTGAATATTACCTCCCGGAGATGCGGCGCGCAAACTTTTACTTCTATGTGACACAAGTTTTTTTATATATATTTGTTAGATATCAATAGCGGTGTGTATTTATCTGTATGTATACCTAGTGGCATTCATTCGAAGAGGCCTTTGTGACTAAACCGATGTTAATATATATTTTTTATATTACATAGGCTAGTGCTTGACTACGATCCCACTTGATGGAAAGCGGAGATGTAATCTAGGTGGCTAAGCGTACTAGTCTAGAAGAAGCCTATTTACTATTCTATTGAAGACCCCCACGTCGTAGCTGGACGGAAACACCGACGCCGGCAGATTCCTCCAATCCTTAAAGCACAAAAATAAAATATTTAAAATTTATACATTTAAGTTATTTTTATAAAATAAAGATCTTCTCCTGTGCAAATAGTGAATTAAAAATATATATATTAAAGTTATCATTGATACTGGTATCGAATTATTTAATATTAGTGTTATTATAAAATTTTCCCAATAATTTTGAACTTTTATAATAAACTCAGGTTCTCTTAATTAGCCATGGGTATTTTGCTCGTCCTTAATAGCGTTATCCATTTAATCTTACCACTTTTATGCACACGTTGTAGTTATAATTTTACCATTGGTATTGGTACTTATTATCAACACAAATACATTTTTGATCGTTTATTAATACTATTATACATCTGTTTAAAACAAAATTATCTTATGTAAATTTATAACACATTATAATCTACAAATAAAAAGCCAAAAAAAGGACAATAACAGTTGGAAATAAAAAGTTTAAATATTTTTGAACTCATTACCACCTTTTCTATAAAATTACTGGACATATGTGCTTTTATCGATCTTTCAGCCAAATATGTTTTGTTTTCTAAACGTTTTAATTTCTTATTTTTATAAAAAAAAATGTTTAGTTTTTAATAATATTACATATAATAGACGAATGATGACTGTTCTACAAACAAAAATTAGTTTTTCGTAAATTGGTAAAATTATATTTGTCAAGCATTTTTTATACTTTACGAATTATTTTTGACTGCAATAAATTATCTGTGCACGGTCCCAATTTCTCATGGTTAAACTCTGGCTATCATATGCTGACAGCAGCAATACAGTTATAACTGTATATAAAATTATTGTACGTTTCATTTTCGTATTATTAAACGAGATTATTTAGTAAATATGTCGAGTTGAGTATTCTTGAGTACATTGATTATTTGATAGTGTGTGCTAAGATTGTAATTTCTGAACAAAGGGAGGGGAAATGGCAAGGAGCTCGCAAACGGGCCGCGAGCGCGTTGTCAATCGCGATTCGTTTTTTGTTTCCCGCTCAGACAATAGCGGGAAAATGTTTTCTAGGTGGGGAGGGCGAAGGCGCGGGGCGCGGGTCAATAGGAGCACTAATCTCTGTCGGGATCGTTCGGATTAATGGCTCGTATTGCCGTCTTTGTTGTTTGTTTCAAACTTCTTGGTTTGTCTTGATGTTAAGAGTTCCGTAATGCTGTGTTCAGGCCGTTTTAATGTTGCCTTTTGCTTTCACGCTTTGTTTAGTTTTAGTTTGCGCGGTAATACCTATTCTTTATATAAGAAAGTACAATAATTTTTCTCTCGTCTTAAAAAAAAGTATTATCCTGCAAATCTATGTATTGTTTTACTAACGTCCGTATAAATATTTTCAATTACAAACCAGACAGTTGTATTTATTTTTTAATTTCAATTTAAACTCACAATTTATAGTGCCATTAAGATAGGTGTAGTTACAAATTAAAATAAAATTGTTAAAACCGACATCGGTGCAAGTTGGCATTCCCCGGGCTAACTTTTAACGAGGATATATTTGGTTTCGACCAACCCTTTGGTTATTTCACTATTGAGCACGGCTGCAAATAACTCCGTAATTGCCTTCAAACAACTTCGTGCTTTGTGGATAGAACACCAATGTAACCATCTGTGTTTTCAAATACCTGAAAAGCGTACGAGAGGCAAACGATAAACAAATCCCGAGCAGAAATGGATATCAGGAAATTGTACGAGCATGTTTATGTGTAAACCCGTATAATGCAGCTGTTAAAGTTTTACATGACTTTTATATATGTATCGTATTTCATTTACACTATATACAATAAACAATCGTTATAAAATAATGATCATTAATTAAAATAGAAATCGTATTGTATTAAAATATTTCTATATAAAAAACGCATAGAAACTTACTACGTCGTGACTAAGTAACTTTTTAAACAATTTTGAAAATGGTTTTGGTTGTATGTTTAAAATAGATTATATTTAATTTAGTAAGAAGTTTTGCTGTGATAAATAATAATGACGTCTGTTACAGTGCTGAGGGGTGCCGCTGGTCGGTGGTGGCAGGATGATGGAATGCCTTTGCCCAGCGCCGCGCACGCTGGCGTGTCGCGTTGTTTTACTAGACGAGAGAGAGCTGCTGCACGAGATGCAGGTAATTAATTCAACTGCTAATTTAGCTGATATTTACAGAATATAAGGATATTGCATTAAAATTTCCTTATTATGAAAATACCTAATTTTAATCAATCCTTTTTTGGGAGAAATAATGGAAAATGATTAAAAAACTTAGATAAAAGTTTATTATAAAAAATCCGAGACTTGGAAAGGGAATACGAGGTTTCATTGTTTTATTGTCATAAGTTTTTCTTATTTCTATCTAAAACTGGCAAGATTATACCGTAGCCCCTCACTGCGAACATCCCCGTGGACATCCTCGGTATTTTTCAATTTCGTCGTATGAAACAAAGTTACCATTTTTTTCTGCGATTCCGTACCCTCATATTCGTTGGAGTGCAAGTATTCTGAGACGAATTATTTGAAGTACACCCAGGGGTCTGCGGAAGGTCTTTTATATGCGGGGCCTGGGGCTAAGG
>DWHS01000083.1:0-11703 GCA_018247935.1 Trogonoptera brookiana
GTTGGTACACTGCTTACTACTGCTGTGACACTTGCTGATGTCTGAAATTTACAATGATATTTTGATAACAACATATTATAAATACGTAAAGATAATTTTCGCGATTTAATCCAGTAATATAAATACCTGTGCCAATGTCGTCACAGATGTTGTGTTTGTTACTATAGTCCGTTTTTTAGTTGTAATTGGTATGGCTGCAAAATTAAACTTAGTTTAGACGAAAAAAAGTTTCAAGACATCTTAGTGATTTAAATAACAAAATAGATTGTGTAGTAAATGCATAATGGGCAAAATTTTTAGATCTTTCCTCATGGACAGTCCAGTTCCGAATAGAAGCGTGAAAATCTACTGGAATATTCATCTTCCAGCAGGGTTCCCGTCATTATTATAACTACTTTCGGTTTATCTATTAATCAAAATTTAGACAATTTTTTTACATGTGTTTGACTAAATTTTGATTATGCTGGTATGTTAAATAAAAGTGATAGTGGTATGAACATGTGAAAAATAGACACTTGGTATCATATATCTTCTATTAAAGAGAATAAACTTTATATATTTCTCTATCAATGAGTTTATTTCATTTAATTTTAAAACACAAAATAATGTACTTACTTTGTTGCATTAGCGCTTGTGGTGATATAAGTGACTTCCCTGACGATGGGGCAGCTGGACTTAATACTCTGACCACACCTCTCCGTGCTGCAGTTGGCGTCTGTATGAATTTACAAAACAGAAATGTAAACCATAGACAAAAGAGAAGAATAAAGATAAAAATACGAACAAAGCTATTATGTGGACAATGGGGAAATAAATAACTAGGTTTTTTACTGGTGGTAGGTCTCTGTTGAAAGATTTCGTCTAGATTGGTACAACCGCAGCTTCTATTTCTGCTGACAATAGTGCCCCAACACCACTATGTTCTGGTGTGAAGGGCATAATGACTAGTGTAATTACTGGGGTAACGAAATGTATCGTCTTATGTCTCAAGGCGATGAGCACAATTTAGTGCAGTGAATATTATTTTTACTAGCGCGACGTTGCTACAGGCAGGCGTTTTCATTTACCTAGAGGTGAATGTCTCGCCTATGTCGTCGCTACGTTAAAAAAAAAATATCTAGCACATATTGGTATCAATAAATTAAATCATTTATAGGAAAGTATTCTCGAACACAAACAACATTTAAAAGTTGTTATTTGTGTACCAATAGACACATTAATTCGAATTCAAACTAACTCACTTGCGAGTGAGAAACATAATTACTTACTTGTGAAGATGGAGTGCTCACAGATATAGCAGACACTGAGGAGGTTGTCTGCAGCGAAGGTGGTCTTATCAGAAGCGACCGTGTCACTTGCCCCAACTGAAATTAATAATAATCTGATTATAGAAACAGTGATAGCTGTTTGTAAGATGGTTACGTCCTGAAGAGGCGCGTTTTCCACTAAATCGGACATGTCCTAGCGACAAAAACTTTCGTGGACATATGCAATCCACCAACCCACATATGACTAGCATGGACCAAAATGGCGTAGATTTCGCACTACCTCGTCGAAAAGGTGGAGCTGCTGTAGTATTTTAAAACTTTCCATTTTTAACATTGGTATTTCATATCTTACCTTGGATTGACTTTGTTGAACAGATGGAGCAGATGTTGGTTGAACTACAGACACCACATTAGTGTGCTGACTTGATAAATTCGATGCAATCTAAATATAAAAAAAGTAAAATAAATAAATAAAATAATAATTTAGACATGACAAGGAGACTTTGATCGATAGAAATATCTGAGCAAACTGTTATTACCAATAACAGCTTCATTATCACTTAACGACATAACAAATTAAACTGTCTCATCATCCTTTCTAACCAGGTAGGTTTAAAAAATCTACTATGATACCATCCAAGCGCCACAATATGTGGCCAAATAATCGAACCCGGAACTTACATGTTACAAGGCAAGTAAATAATCACTTCGTTGTGAAGGTAGTGAATCTGAGGATATAAAAAAGAACTTGAGGCAGTACTAACATTAATTTGAACATTCATGACAACATTTGTTTCATTTTTATTTAATGAAGCGAGGAGATAAATATTGTATTCAACTCGTACTACGTAGTGAAACGCCTGCCCACAATGAAGTAGCGCTGGTTGGGATGACGTACACTCCACTACGTTGTGCTTGTCAGTGTATGCATCAACATAAAATGTTAAGTCTCACTACCCCATTAATTTCACAGGCTACAGCATGCTTCAAACTGGAAAACAGTAATATTTGCTAAATATTGTTTGGTAGCTACTGTAGTATTTATCAATACGGGCTCCAGCAATATAATAAACATATAATAATATTATACAATTACATATAATTAATATATACTCACGGAACTTTGGGGTGCTTCAATCTTTTGGGCAACCTTTGGCTTAACCATAGACGGTTTTGGTGTCACTACCACTGATGGCAAGGACTTTGCAACTGTATTGCTCACGTGTGTTCTCGTTTGGCCGATTGTCTTAACAGTTTCAACGAATACTGTTTTCGTTTGCATCTGTTTAGGAGAATGCTTCGCTAACGGCACCTTCTGTATTGCAGTAACCGGCTTTGTTAAAGCCGGCTTAACTTGAGGGGTATTTAGCTTTGATTTTGGCGCCTGGTTAATAATTTTCGTAGAGACAACGTTTGCATGGGTGCTCTGTTTCCCAGTAATCGATATTGTTTTTCTTGCCTGGACCACGTTAGCTTCCATATTCGTTTTGATCGTTTGCCTTGGTTGCTTTATTTGAACGTTTTTAGACTTCGGTGGTGGCGTTGCGACGAGTTTCCCTTTAGGTTTATTGTGTATCGTCTGTAGATGCTTGACCTGAGTAGCCTGCGTCGCCTGCATAAGTAATTGTGCTGAGGAGAGATGAGGGACGGATGATGGCCCGCTATCATCGACGTCTACGTCACTGTCGGATGCGTTTTCCACTACCTCTTCCACATTCGCAACTTCCATATCCATCTAAATCAGTTTTAATAGGTGATGTATTAATATGTACAATTGTTGATGACTTTAAAGAATGAAAGTATTAACCACAAAATAGATTTTTTCTATTTGGCAAAGTGTAAGGACATGCAGGATGTTGGCCTGATGCAAGTAATACGCCTGCCTATCAGCAATGTGGTGCTAGTTAGACTACATCAATTTGCGCATTGCACAATATTGTTTGATTTGAGTCTTAAGATTTTAAGTCTCAATACCCCAACAATTTCTGTAACCACAGCACACTACAATCCGAAACACTGTAATGTTTGCACGTTGCTGTTGGGCGACATAAATCGGCACCGCGGTGGTATTTGCCTAGACGATTTTTAGCAATACACATACCACCAAAAAAATATGATCAATCAATGTTATCAAAGAGTTTAAAAGTTTTGATTAATAGCTATATGTGTTGTATTTCTGATTTATATATATACTTATTTTCTACTTACAACAGTATGGGGTGAACATGCCGGATGTACATTGGGTGCAGTTTTACCTCCACGACCACGTTGTCCACTGCTTTTAGTCCAATCCTCTTCGCTTCTATAAAATTATTTTTGGAATATAGTCTAGTTATTATAAATAATAATGTTTTTTTAAAAAAAAAATTATAATCACAAATTGAAGCTGCATACATGGCGCAGTGGCTGATTCCGAAACCACATATATGAAGTTTGGATGATAATAAGGTTTTTTCATATATGCCTGGCTCTACTTTAAGCATCATATAAATCTAATTTGTTCCTTCCTGCTGTCAATATTTAAGAACTAGAGCATTCAATACTACTACGTTTCACCATCCACGAGCTCATTCTTGCTTAACAACATTTGAAATTGAAATTAATGTTTAAATTTTGTAAGTTAAAAAAAATTGCATGGAATAAATGCTCAATACAAAACATGGCAAAACAACACATCATCGCAAAAGTTTTCAGCAAATTGCACCAAGTCATGATGAAAATTAAGAAAATGCAAAAACTATTTCATATATTAGCCATTGTTATACACATTATAATAAATAATAATTAAAAAATAATATTCAATAACACCTGTGCCAATGTAGATACGTCCAAACTGCAGTTCTTTGGTCGTATTTGACGATAGGGTCACGCTTTATTGTAAGCAGCTTTTCTAAAGCGACGAGAATTGCGTTTGACAACGCTTGGTCGGTGCATGGAGCAATCCATTGAGACATTCTGGAACAAAAATTAAAAAATGTGATAATAATAATAGCAAACAGAAATTTTCATAAGACTAAATAAACATCCAATACTGCGACCCTGGTCTTCTCTTGAGAGGTTCAAAACTATTTATGAACCATTCTCTTTTCTCACAATCTATTTTTTCGCCAACCCTTCTCCAAAAAACGAAGCAAATTATTTGTAACTATCTTTATCAGTTTATTACATTTAAAATTACAAAATGATTCGCAAATTACACTATCAAACAACAAATTAATTAGTACTTAAATATTTTATTGCGTTTATATAACCTTTAGTTAATACTTACTTCAGTAATGTGACGAGTTCAGTACGCGTACCCTCTCCATTAGGAAGACGTGCGAGTGCGTCCCGCAGCAGCGCACCGAACGAGGCAGCACGCGGTCGCTGCGCGCAAACCAGTGCACCAGTGGCGCCGCCACCGCACGTTCGGGTTATCGGCCCAACTACTGATCTATATCTGATAAAATAATTTATTAATTTCATTATTTATCTACAACGCAATAAATATATTAAAGTCAAATAATGAACATACCCATGTAGCACGTAAGTAAAAGGTTTCGTCGCTGAAGCAAACCTTCGTCTCTCTTGTGCCCGAAAGTCTGCTATTTCTGCTGGAGTAGGTGTCCTCACAGTCCAAGAAGTGGGGCATCTGGAAAGGCTATAATTGTTTTAATTGGTAATAATTATAGTAAGCCCCTGATTTAATTAAATAAATAATTATAGTAAGCCTCTGATTTATAGTTAAATATTTTAAGCAAGATAACAATTTCCAACCAAAATCTATAATATACGAACAATTAATACATAAAGTGATAGGAGAAAAAGTCTTATTTTCCTTTATAGGATCCATATAACCCTAAACAACCCTAAACACCCTTCTTTATTATCATATCATAGTTCTAGTCAAAAGCTAAAATAGCTGTGGGGAAACTGAATTCTTGCCAGGATATGAAGATACTTTACAGCCCTCACCAGAATTGTATGTGGAGTACTACCACCATATCAGGCCAGGTGTTCTCAATTACCTAGTAATATTTTTGAACCCGTTCAAGAATCGTACCATAAGTATAATCGGTGACCAAGAATTATGAAGTGCTAAACTGGATTACCAAATAGTATAATTTCCTTGTCGACGAAATGATGAACAACCAGAAGAAGAAGTCTTTAAAAATATATATTGCATCATAGCTCACAAATTTAAACTTCAGTAAGTAATTTACATGCTCACCTTGGCAGTGGTGGTTGTTCATTACAAGATGGCTGGGGTGAAACTGCTCTAAGCCAACGTTCACACAGTCGACCCAATATTGCGTCACAGTCACGACCCGCTCCTATCCATTGATATGTCTGTCGATTTGGTTGTTAATATTTATATTTAAATAGATTTATAAATGCTATTAAATTTAAATATGATGAAAATTTTATATATACTTGTGTCTCTGGTAAAAACTGCAAATAGGGAACGAAGTCATCTGGATGCGGTCCTCGTTCACCAGCAAGAAAATCCAGTGCCGAATTGAGTTCGGCGCACCAATCGTCACATACTTAAAAAAGAACATCTATATTAAATTTAAAAAAACAATTGATTGGTAACTACATTTCAATCCTTGCAGTTGATAGAGTTTAATAGGTTTGATACATAATTGCCTCCAACAAGCGTCTAGATTATTATCTAAAATGAAGGTAAATAATTTATACATATTCTTTAATGAATTTGCTTGTTTTACTTACAATTATACCACGTGTTCAATGGAGCAATAGGTGACCTCATGACTGCCGTACATCGTGCATGTAACTGTTGTTTAGATGCCCGATGGGCTGCCCTTGCCGGGAATAATGCACGCACTAAAGACAAAAAGTTTGCGTGTGTAGTCTCCGTCAAAGCTTCATCAGCATCCGCAAGCGTATCGTCAGTTGTTTCCGTTGATGTATCCACTGGTAAAACTTCACCGGAATCATCTGCTAACTCTATGGGCAGTGCCATCATATCTAGAACAAGAAAAATAAGTTCTAATAACTGGCTAATAAGTTCTAGTAAGCTATGACATTGATAAAAGCTGAAAAATGTAAGAGGAAAGAACCATTCCTCACTTGACATGGTAGACGCGGCAACTATCCTAGAAATATAATAAATAATTTAAATTTTTTTCAAATAAACAACACAGCTACATACTGCAAAATCTATAGTCAATGCAAGAATGAAACCTGCTGAATGCCTTTAATTCCTCCTCACTTGAAATCAGTTTGATGAAACTGTAAACTATGATATTAGGCTTAATTTCATAAAGAGCTCAATTAATAAGAATGGATCAAATATTATAAAACAAAAATCTTTATTATTAAAAATGATTATTTTATTAATTGTTAATAAAAAAATATATATTAGATAAACTTACCAATACCATCTAAATCTTCTAACTTTATAGGCACTGGCTGCAATACTCTTGAATTTTGTGCAGAACCAGCACAATCAACAGGTTCTTGTTTGATAGCAGTCTCAAGTTTAGAGTCAGAATACATCATACTAAAAACATAAAATCATACATTATCTTTTTATTATTTACAATAGGCTAATACTTGATCTTAATTAAAAATAAGACTAATTGACTGCATCCATGGATGAGAAATTATGGTCTCAAAGAATACATTAGCTCTGATATGTCAACAACCTGAACACAGAAATGTTGTTAAGGAAGCATATTTTAAACATTGATTTTACCCATCACTAACCAAACACCAAAAATATGTGACTCCAAATTGAAGCAGGAATCTCATTGTTACAAGGCAAGTCTCTGATCACTACATGATGGAGTCAGTTAAAAATTAAGACATCACAAACACTAAGCAGTAAATGCAACATGATAAATTGTTTTTTTTTTACACAATCTGCTATCTTACAGAACACTACTTAGTGTAAATTGTTACTGCCATACAAAAGTGTGCAAACATTTGTATGTCACTTTATTTTTTTACAAGGCATTGCTTCATGACATATGGTATGATCACCACATAAACTGAGCTATAATAGGATCACATGAAATATACTTACTTATAATTAGGATATTTAGTATCGATAATTTCTTGTTTAATTTCAGAATGATCAAACAACTTTCTAGAGTGTCTTGGACTAGCTATGGGATCTAAGAATGATGAACTTTCAGAATCTGATTCCTCTTGTTCACATTTTATTTTTATATTTGGTAAAAGAGGTTTACTATCAATATTATCATGATGGTCATCTTTTGACTTCTTGACTACAGGTTTAATATCAGATTTTATTCCTTTCTGTTGAAGTTCCTTCTTAGCACCTCTTCTTAACTTCTGAATAGAACTTCCAGTTTTGGCACCACCAAACATAAGTTTTTTTGCTCCATTAACAATAGCAACTCTTTGTTTTACATCATTAAGTGTTATTCCAGTGGTATTGAGTTCTGGATGATTCTGCAATTGTTGTTATAGTATAAAATGATTACTGTATGTCATACAACCATAAGGGTTATGAAAATAATTTAAATTTACTTCTCTATATTGTCTTCTTGCGCGATGAGTTGATAAAACATTTTTCAAACATTGCAATGATGTTAAATGAGAGGGGTTGCTACCACCAAGTGTTCCAGAAACACTGTTATCAACAGGCTGAAAGGATAAAAAAAATGTATAAAAAAGTAACCATTATGCTAATATTTGTTCTGAATTGTTAAAGCATCTTACTTATTAACAAATAAAAAAAACATTTAAAATAATAGAGAAAAAAAAACTCTGACTTTTGTAAACTTAAGTTGGACATGTGTATAGGAAGAAATTATAAAGAGTTAGTTAAAATTTTGCAATAAAACAAAGAACCCATAAAGTTAATCTAAAGTTTTAATTTATCTAAATAATAAATTTAGTCCAACATTTCCTACAAAAGAGAGAAATATTAAATATTTACAAATATATTTTTTTTACTAAATATCTAACCTGCCCCATAATTGATGGCTTTTTCTTTTTTATTACTCGCTCAGGAGCTCCATCAGGATAATTTTCATCTTCAGATTCTTCTCCTCCAACTTCACTCCAGATTGCAGCTAGCTCTTCAAAGTATCTTTGTTTCACTCTCATATACAAAGGTTTGTATTTATTTTTTGTAGACGGCTTGGGTGCTAAGAATGGCAAATTTGGTACAGGACCAGGTGGAGCCCCCTTAACAGCTGCTAATAATCGTTCTCGAGATATTAATAACTCCGGTAATAACTTAGCATAGTAAGATTTTTTCTGAAACATTTTTATAATAATCACAATTAAATTTAAACAGTGTAACAAAGGTTTACAATGTTGTCAGCAGTAGTATTACCTTATGCTTTTGTTGTTTTGTTCGAGCTTTCTTTAAAAACTTTCTCATTTTAGCAATATCTGGTCTATAGTTACCTTGTCTTAAATTACTGAATAAGTTGCTAAGAGGAGAAGTGAAATGAAATGGCTCATGGTCAAACAACATTTTCAAGGTTTTCTCATGCTCTTCTTCAACATTATCACTAAATTGAGGCAACAACTTTTTAAGTTCATCCTTGTGTTTATCTTCTAAAGAATCCCAAGTCTTCATAGAGAAGAATTCTCTGAAGACACCATAATCTTCACATAGTTCTTGCGGCAGTTCAATGGTATTACCTAGTATACTAACTGGTTCCATTAACTCTTCATCGCATTCTGAACTTCCACTCGATGTCTCGGAGGAACTGCTGCTTTCACTACTATAACTTTGCTCACTGTCCATTTTATCCTCCGTGTCTGCAATCTTATCAGACATTTTCAGAAACGTCTTTTTTGTTTTAATGTAACTATTAATATCTGGTTATTAAATCACTTTATCTTCTTTGCTACATTGATATATTCCCTCCTTTAGCTGTTTACAAAAAGTTAATGTTACAGTATAACGTTCGGTACCAAGCAGCCATGAAGTTTTTTAAATTAATGTCAAGTCTTCTCTAGAATAAAATACAACGCACACGCCAAACTTTGTCTTTTCATACATAGTATGCGCCAGAACGGCAGATTACGATGAGAAAATAGCTTGACAATCGAAATCAGCGACATTTTGCCATTTCAAAATAAATTTTTAAAACAAAATCCATCTTGTCTATGTCCACGATCTGAATTTTTACTCTTTACAAATCTATGAGACCGTCACAGATCTTATTAAGTTCAGTTTTTAATATTGATTAATATTTGTAAATACTACTGATGCATTACATATTCTATTTATGTAATTTAAAATAAATAATAGTAATTGACAAATAGAGATAATTTTTGAAATATAATTGTTAATTTGTTTTTTCTTTTTGTAATGCATCTTGACATGCAATATATTAGGTTGAATTTTGTCCAAAATATTTTTTTTTTTTATATAAATATATAAACATGCACGTGAAATCTTCGTGATTTAATATATGTTATGTTGTAATATACATATTTTTATAACAATGCGAATTATTCAATAATAACAAAATATATTTTTGTGTATAGATATAAAAAAAAAAACTATTCAATTTGAATTTTTTATATGCCATTTTTAAGTAATATATTGCAATTTTGTAACAAACGTTAGAACAAAATCTTTTAAAAAATTGTTTCTCAAATTAGATGATATAAAGAACTCATAAATAGTGTTCATTTATGTATTACATATTATATTAAAAGTCAAAAGTTTTTGTAAAGAGATCACTGAGTTTATAATTATAATTAATCTGATGTACATGTTCATAATATTTCTTTAGGAGAAATTTACTAACCAATTAAAAAAAAAATCTATGGCTTTATACTATTTTGCGTTATCTGTACCAGTTACTGAATATGCGTGATGGTGTATGGTTTGACTTTTTGTTTGACGTAAATTAATCGTGGTGTAGTAAATATGGCTGACGAACTCAATGTTGACAGTCTTATTCACAGACTTTTAGAAGGTAATTTTTCATATTTTACTAGTCGTTTACATTTAGTACTTATTTTTCACTTTTAATAACAATAAAACAATAGTTTTGGTAATGTTCTTTATTTTCTAGTTGCGTAATTATCACTCAGTGCATAGGAATAGAAACGTCAAACTCATAAATAAATCGATTATCCTCAATTCTTATCTGAATCTAGTTTTAATGTTAATTCTTCGAATCCGTTTAACAAATGTCCATTTTCATTTTATAAATAAACCAGATGTTAAAATGTTTATGATCTGATAGCTTAAAGAAATAATATTTTTCGAGTATTAATCATGCCTGAATTTATGGCATCTTAACAATTTCATGGGCTTATTGTTATGCTTTTTTCGCATTATGTCTTACTTTACTTCTTAATTTCACTTTATCATGCTGCTTTTAATGGGTTACGACAGTATACAGACAGCAACAGGAAACAGCAAGGCGAAAAGGGAAATTGAAAGACATCTTTTCGGGAGAATGTATGGTTTACCCCTAAATTATTTTCAAAGTATTCAGCTAGAATCGTATAACTTGTTTTAATGCCCCATAGCCCTAATAATTTTCTCCACAACATCAACTAGAATATATCTACTGTGAAATTGTTATCAACAAAATTTTAATCATAAAGGAAATTAGCTATGACACATTAACATAGCTTATTATAATTTTTTGATATAAGTGAAATTAATGAGACTTCAAAATTATAAAAATAAAATTAACCAAACACATAAAAATTAACTTATGTATTAATCATTTAATCATTTAAAACATTTTTTATCATAAAGTTCATGCAATTTACAGCCATTTTCAGTGCATGCCTTCAGTAATGTAATGTTATGTTCATTTAAAGTGTATCCAATATTTGTTTCAGTCTGTGAAAATGTTCTTATGACAACAACATGTTATGTAATTGTTTCAATTTTAATAGCATTGCACTTTATATCATTGCTTAATGTAGAAAAATAGAGCCAAAAAAACAGCTTTTTCTGTGTTTATATAGTGTTATAGAAACCTTTTTCAAATGTATTTAGTTGCCTCTTCTGGCTCAGATTTAATTTTTGGTATTTATTGTTCCTCACTTCTAAGAAAAAAGTTGTATTTTTGGCTTTTGCAACTTAACTTTATGTTGTTATCACAAAAATAAATGACTAATAACTTTGCTGCAGTTAGAGGATGCAGACCGGGAAAAACAGTGCAAATGTCCGAGTCGGAGGTGCGTGGCCTTTGCACCAAATCAAGGGAGATATTTTTACAGCAACCAATATTACTGGAATTGGAAGCCCCACTAAAAATTTGTGGTAAATTGTCTGTTATTATTAATATTTACAACAGCTAAGAACTTATTAACACTGTCATTATAATCTAATTGGATGATCTGTTTTTCATTATTCAATGCAGATTATTTATCTAGGGATTTATATCCGTCTTAATTTTTTTGTTGTTGTACAAAGTTTTGACTATTAGCCTTAGATTAAGGTTCTGCTAGTATACTATGGAAAAAA
>DWHS01000084.1:0-11703 GCA_018247935.1 Trogonoptera brookiana
CACTTAACGTTGCCACTATAGGGATTCGAGACTATAATCAGAGGCCTCAAATGATCATTTATTCATAAACGTCAAGTAATTTATACATATTTCATGCAGTGAAATAAACAAAATAAAATAACGTATTAAGATGGTCTAGTGACAAGCAAAAATCTATAACGTTAGATGTAAAGTAAATTAACCTTAATTTAGTGGAGAGGGGAAGTAGGGGTGAAGGGGGGGTTTATCTAAAATGACTATTTGCTGTCTAAAAACAACTTCGAGTCATTCACGTCAATCGCCAAACCTGACGACTGTATGGTAGCGGTTTGATAGGTTGCCCGAATTACGAATTCTCTCGCGTTCTCCATTTCCAATTCGTAACTTAACACCTGTTGTTTATTCTAAGTTAGACTTGACAGCGGCCAATTATTTAACTAACTTACAGTTCTAACGTCTCTTCATTTCTTATGTTTTGTATATATTGAAATGGTGATGCAATCTATAAGAATTCACTGAAATCGAAACCTTGAAATGAAGTCTATACATTTTACAATGAACTAACTCATATTCAGTTCAAGTTACTTAACATATACATATGTATGTATATGTAAGTTGCGTTACAAGCATTGAATACAGATGAAATGTCAAATATATTATATATCGCATAACGCTCTAAGGTAATCTATAAGATTACTACTTATTTAACATACTGTCCAATATCGCTGCTAAATAATTGTTGGTTATAAATTGATTTGAGATAAAACCATTATTTTAACCCGATTCACTATGAAATTAACTGTTAATTTAGTATTAAACAAACGTTGACCGAGAAAATTTGATGCAACCGCGGCGTTTTATAGGGTTTCGAATAGCGGAATACGCGTGTAAGTAACTTGACATCGGAACGGGTTAAGTTTTCCGCCGGAAAGTTACTCGCGTGATCTTTAAGTTATCAGAAGGGCCCGTTACAGTTGTGTAAACGCGATATGCTGTATAATTCGACGATTAGATGAATATTTACGAAGCAAGTGTTTCAATGGAAAGTGGAACAGTTGCATACCATCGCGATGCATTTTAAACTAGTTTTAGATGATACGTCTACGTCAAATGTTAAATTATAATAATGATGTAATTCAGTATTGTACAACCTCCTCCATATTTTATTTTCATATAACCTACATGTCTAAGATAGAATATACCAAGTCGAATATCCAGTCATCTGTCCACACTGGTCTGTATCTACATAGGATATCCGCTTGGATTTTTTTTATGATGAGGTTCATGTCTTATTGAACATATTTCCAGCTCCATCGAATTCAAGTCACGCGAATCCGGAATCCACGAGCTATAAATGAAGATATATACATAGATAAATATTTTTTGATAAGGAGAGGAGAAAGATGAGAGCGAATAGATTAGGAGAAGTGAAGAAGTAGAAGTAAATTTACGTGGAGATGAAGAGGGAAATAAATAATTAGATAAATAAATGTATATTAAAACAAATAATAGGTGAGACGCTTGATGAATGGCTTGATGTGAATGTGAATATAAACAACTCAAATTCTCCGCTCTTGGTTTTAAATAATATATTGAATATATTATATTCATATAATTTAAAATATACAATGTTATTAGTTAATAAGATGCATAAAGTGTTGCAAATAGTAATTGATTTTACGTCTCCATTTATGTAGAGATTTGAATAGAGTTTTGCAACTACTTTGTTTCTTTGAGGTTATTTGCGTTTAGCAAAAATTTATTAATCTTCAATATGAAAGATATTTTTGAAATTAAATATGAAACCTTAAATATAGAATATTATTCTTCTTATACCACAAAGATATAGGACGAGCTGAACGTTCACCTTGTGGTAACTGGTGCGACAGTCCATTATTAGTTTGTGCTATATAAGGTATAATTCTGGTGATTGTCTAAAATAATATACATTTCATTTCTTTCAAGATCTTGAGTTGAAGTCGTGACAAATGTTCGTGAGGTTCGCATGACCTACATGTCTTAAAGAGGCGCGAGTTCGATCCTTACTGAACTTGAGCTACTGGTAAAGGAAAAATATCGTGAGGAAATCGACATTCTAGGATTAACAGATTTCGTGGATTCGAGGACTTGGCCAGCGTGGTAGATATATGACCTTAACACATTTCTAGAGAGAGGACGCCACATGTATAATAAGAGAACTAATAATTTGTTTTTTATTGAATTCATATAGTATTGTATATTATCAGTTTTGCTGTAGTTTTAACAAAAAAAAAACAGTGTAAAACTTCCGAAAAACTCTCAAGTTACTATTAAGCATTTCAAGGCAAGAATGACTAGACATTTCTTTGTTAAGGTGCTAAACATTTCGGCTGAGACGCGAAACCACCGCACCGATGGGTTTTTATACCACTCTAACGAACTGTTTGGAAAGAACCCAAATAACTGCTAATGCGAACGATTACTGTGTGTACAGTTATAACACTTAAAGAATTATGGAGAAAGTTTTTCCGACGAAGTACTATGAAAGGTTTCTCGTACCCGGCCTTATTGCTTGTTCTCGAAATTATCGCGGATATAGATACAGATAATATCATAACGTAAGGGTAAAATTATGGATACGTAACTAAGAATTTAATATACAAGATATTTTGTCTTTACAAAGAGATTTTAGATAGCGATATTAATATTTTTAATTTTATTCATTTTTAGATCTAATTCGTAGTATTTTTTCCCTACACAATAATAATGATATAAATCTTATAAACTTTCTAAAAATATTTTAAGGAGAAAGAGTAATTTTTCGTATTGTTTCCAAATTTAGGATCTTGTTGAAATTAAAAAGGATCATCAAAGTTTGTCCATAAAGAAAATATGCACGTTGAATTTAAAGACTTTTCTGTCATCGGTATAACAGAATGATTAATGAACGATGATTTTGGACAGCATTTATGAATGCAGACTTCCGCTTTGGTTTTACAACTATTCTGTAGTAAATAACGTTAGTTTACGCGATAATGAGTAAAGTAACGTGCTACTATCGGTCACCCATCCAGTGTTTATTTCGTCTATTTATAACGAACAGCTGGTCTTCGATGCGGTTAATGCTTTTATGAGAAAGACATTTTGATAACATAATGGGACGTTTAGAAATGTATTTTCACACAATTTAAACATTGTTTTTGTACTTCTCGTTTAAATATACACAGGCTGAGAGAAATATGATTGACACAGATATTCCGTTGTATATATTTCAAAATTAATTAATTGCTTTTGTATGATGGCGTTCATTAAGAAATATTAGAAACAGGTTTTATTATAATGACCACATCGCAAGTATAAGAATTAACTTTCTAATTTATTCGTTAAAGAATATCTTAAATAATGATTGTAGCATGTTCCAATTGTTACCATATACGCTAGAAACCGTTTCCATGGGAGTAATGGCTAACATACATGATGTCACAGCCGCAGCGGCCATAGACACACATGGGAGTGATCACGACCAAAATTGGTGGATATCTCACAGATATAAATAATTCCTCGCTTAATTGTGTCATCGTCATCATCATTTGTTATGTGACGGAAACGAATAAGCATGATGTCACACTTGCCAGGAAAATTAAATAGCTCTCGCACATTCTGCATGCAATAACAAATCAACGTATAGGCGCAGAAACAATTATTAGCACAGTTAGTAAAAGGTCAAATAGTTTAGATAAGGAGTTGCTGCGACGGACTTTGTAAGATTGGGTTAAGCTTGGCTGTGTATTGTTTAGAAACCCTAGATCTGTGAATATTTGACCATTTGTTCACCAGTATGGTAGGTCTCTGCCGGAGTCCGTCTAGGTACCACCGGAGCTCCTATTCCCACCGCCAAACACTAGAGTGTAAACATTACTGTATTCCTATTACAAGGGCGTTGTAGTTTATAAAATAACTGGGGTAACGAGAATAACCATTTCGTATCTTAGACGACGGTCGCAATGTACTGTTGAGTGGATCATACTAACATCATCTATTATAAGCATAAGATTAAGTTCTTGTTAGTCTTATTGTTTATCGAATGAAAATGTATGAGAGCTATAATATATTATTGCATATTCATGTGGTGTATATATCTTAGCATTAGATGGTGGACGTCCATCGTGAGGGCTAGTGTTAGTAATATTAATTTCTGGAATGACTAGCATAATTCGTCATATTTGTACAGTTTGGGCATTTGTAATTTTGGCCGCTTGATCTCCTGTTCTGTGGTTTTCGTTTAGACGCACTTTAAGTTTCCGCGTCTTGTGTTTGTTATCATAGTCCATGTGTGTTTAAATTTAATTTTATATTGGCATCTTTGAAGTTTCCTTTGAGATGTGTTTGTGCTTGGATATAATGCGATGCAGTAATAAGCATTCCACTGGAGCCGAATAGTTTATGTCTATTAAATATGGGGAATAGTTATCAAAATTTATTTATATCTTGGATATTCCTTCTTCATTGGCAGATTTTATGGGTGATATGAAATTGGAAATTTATGAGATATGTTAAGAAACTTTGCGTTGGTTGATATCTTCTATGGCTAATTTAACAATTTATCAATGACAAAAATAAATTTTAAAAATATAGTAGGAGTATCGTTACAGAAAATTTTATTTATCTAAATAAAACTATGAGGTTAAAGGTGGTTTTAAATGTGCTCGGATGTTATCTACATTTATGCGAATTGCCCTGCGTTTGTGCCACCACGTCTCTTGATGGGGACGGTACCAATTTGCTAATTTATGGAGAGCGGCATGCCGTTGAACCCATGCAGATTGGTGCGCGCCCGGTAGCGCGCGTTCCGGTTTTGTTTTCGCGTTATTTCGGACAGGTTGCCCTCTAAAGTGTAACTTAACATTGGACTGTGCCGTTGACATTTATTTTTTGATTGCGTAAGTCGATTTAAAGGCGAGACCCACGTTGAAATTTCACCCATTAGCCTTAACGAAGGCTTCGTAAATTAAATTCGTACGCCGAAACGTCTGCGGCGTTCCCGAGACACTTCGGAAAGTACAAAAGCGTACAGGAAGTTTAATTGTTATGGCCGACGTTATAAAGTAATTTATTTACTAACATAGGATTCACCATTATAAGGAATTTTAGGAATCGTCTTAGAAGAAAATGGTGTCTTAAGGATTCTAATAAAATTTATCCAAGATTGACCTGGATAGAGTTACTATGCTTGAAGTGTACAGTGCCAGAGAATAGGAAGTAGGACGGCAAGTATCAATCGATTTACTCTTAACCTATTTAGCATTTGTAAGCGTTAGTCCCTTCGAGAAAGACATAAGTCTGTTACTAGAGTGGGAAAATCACTTGATTAACGCTCGGAAAGCAAACCTGGACGTTTTAAATTTATGTTAATGAAAAATATGTGTTATGTTACAACGATTTAAAATCAAATGTATAGAAGTGAATAGTCCTCTTGTTTTCAGTTCATCATTCCCTTTTTGCGCTGTCGGCTATTGCAAAACTATTACCGGATGTTAATTATAGTGAGAGCTATTTAGTTTTGTTGCACATTAGTTACGCAAGGGGCGATTAGATGGAGACAAGGCGGCCGATCAGCTCGGGATTAGATGATGACGTCGGCCCTGTAGTGGGGTATTTTTAACGCGTTGTAAATAGTACACACGCACCCGTCCGGTAACCGACGGCCGCTTCAATCTGTCCATTGTAGACACAATCAGTGTTTTTTTAGACATCTTGCGGTACCTAATAGTAGTAGGAAAAAGTGTAGTCCATTCTTTTATCGCACACCTTCGAAAAGAAAGCTCAATTCAGTTATTAATACCGCTTCAAAAATAATAAAAAGCTATAATTTACTCAAAGTGCAGCGATCAGACGTTCACAGAGTGGTAAATATTACGATGGTTACATGGAAGAAATGATGTCAACAGTACATCATCAGGCTCATTGATTTGATTGATTTGTACTGTTAGATGATTTTTATATTTCCCATTCATACTTTTCAATTTAGTAAAGTCGATGAATTGTTGATGATGTTCAAGTTTATTTGAAGAGCATTAGAAATCAAGATAATGTTGAAGTATTCTTTTCGGTCGTTTAAAATTGAAACAAAGCGTTAATCCGTTATTGATAAAAATTCTTTAATATGGTTCACCTCGATCGATATCCAACAGCTTCCGGCGGAAAAAGTGATTATTGCGCAGAAATTAACATTTAAAACATTATTTCTTTGACGTTGTAATCTTTATCACAGCATACCCCAATCTTTATCGTGTTATGAAGGACGATTTGTGCTGATAGCTTATCGGGTTTAGGCGCTCGAAATGAGGAGGTAAGGTCGATACAGTAAACTCTGTGAACTGGTTATCTATCTTTATCGAGTGGGAGTGATTATTAAATTAATAACATAAAATAATATTAAAGTAATGCTAATAATTCGTAGACTAGAGGAAGAGAAAGATATAATATGTCACACGTTCTTAAGTGATAATGCTGTCGTTAATAAAATTTGGTTGCTAGAATAAAGAACTCTGATCGCCCTGAAAGATGGGGTACATAGCAATGATTTTATTGCAGCAGATTTACAATATGAAGATGATAACACGATAGATGTGATTGCAAAAAGCCTACTACTTTCCCTGAGGCCCTGGCTAGGCAAGTTTCTAAACACTAAGCCACGAAGGCATATAAAAGTAGTTAATATAAAGTGCCATTAAATTTGAACTACAGACTAGTTCACTGTTTTTTTTAACTCCAAAACTATAAACCATTAGATATCAAGTTGAATGAATACAAGCATCGATTTAATCTAGTCAAATGTGCTTAACCTAGCGAGGTTACAGCACTGACTCCTCTGATCGTACGTTACCAAGACTGGTTTTTGTTAGGTTTAATTTGTTTGAGTGGTTTGCATCGATTAGCGTAGATTTTTTTACACCGCCGTGTATAGTCGAAGCAACGTCACGCGAAATGGATGTGTTTAGAGCCGCTCTATCACCGTTACTATCAAAAAGGCGAAAACTTAGGAGTATTGAAGAAAAAGTAAATAATTTAACGAGGGAAAATGTAATAATAACTTTCATTCCTTTAGTTTATTTTTTAAACCTAACTTATCCTATATGTACTAAACTTGATGAAGTTGATTTTATTTATATATTATTATATCCAAATTAATATCCACTATATATATACGTCTGATGGCTTGATTATGATGACTGTTGCTGAATCTTGTTGTACAAATGTTTAATAATTAGTCCAAGGAAATAATGATATGGTCTATGTTATATATGGACGTCTAATGGCTCATGAAGGTTAAGATGAAATAATCATATTTATACTATTTATTGATCTACTACTAAATGAGGTATTATTAAAGTTATTTTATGTTAAATCATAAATATTTAAAGTTTTGAAGGTTTTAGTTCAAGACATGTATTAGAACAGTACTTTTCTATATAATTATTTATTTAAAATGAATATATTGATTTTATTTATCAAGACTTTTACTTGAGATTGTATTGGTGATTCCCCGTTTATGTAATCTCTTTATTGCTTAAACAAATGACGTAAAGGTGCAAGATTTTCTTGATCTATATTCTTTGGAATGTATGTTGCTCCTCCTCACATATTTAGACGTTAAAAAAATAAAATAGAAGAGTTAGGCGAAGTAATTACCGGTAGTTGCGTAGTTTGTTAATGAGCGAGACCCATTGGCCTTTGACCGGTAACTCGACAGCAGCTACTGACACCCGGTTACGTTACAATCAGGTAAAACAAAATAACTTCCAAGAAATACTTTACGCGTCTGAGTTTTGAAGTGTATCGTGAATAATAAACGATCTAACTGGCAACTATGTGAGAAGTATAGGAAAATCCATGTAAGATAATTTAGCAATAGGGACTTAGGTTTTTTACGGGGAAATTACGACTAGTAGACAAGCGTTTATTTTACTTAGAAATAGATAACAATTAAATCGATATTGTAGTGTTACTTCTGAGAAAGATCTAGAGAAATGTAATATGTATACAATATATTAAAGTGTTTGTGGGAGTATATAATAAAATTAACTGCAAGAAAGGTTACTATTTGGTCGTGTATTTTATCTATATACAATGGAGTAATACTTGACTCTGGTGTTCAGTGATAACGATGCTGAAGACGGTTAAAGTGCTCGCTCTTAATACTTTGGCTTTCATATGTGGCAGCCGTAGTACTGGAATACTGTAAGGGCGACAAAATTATAATATGAGGGAAGTAGCTTGATAAGCAAATTTAAAAATACTGCCATCAACCAAACACTAATATGTAGCTCCGGAATCGAACGTGGTGCCAGCATGTTGCGCCACAGGAGCAGTAAAAAGGCAAGTGAATGGTACAACCAGTGTGGTATTTAGAATAATTAGTAGGCTAAAATAAAAATTATCCAAACATCAATGGCTTCACGAATAGGATATCTGGAAATGCAACTGTTTCCGGGAATAGTTACAGATCCTCATACAAAGTTACGTTTCGTGGAACCGCTGGCGGTACCAATTGGTGTATTGGAATTAATAAATGGTTTGTGGTAGAAACACCGCAGTTAATAGGATTGTATAATAAATAATCATGATAGTGTTATCACAGTATCGGGCAATGATGATTTCATTACAGTTGTCCAACTATTTAAGACTGATGACGGACTCACAACTACAGAGGCTTGATCTAAGATTCTAATTATATATTCTGTTGAAATATACTATGTGAATATTATTATTTATATTTAAAAAAACAACTCCTAAACCAGAAATAAACTGTGTAACAAAGGAACTTTCTAACGCTGAGTTCTGAACAAATTTGCCAGGTCCTTTTATAATTTCCTATATTAAAATAAGGTTTTAGTTATAGACAAATACAAATATTATGTCGACGTTTATAAATAAAATCAAGAGATTATTTATTATTCAACATCATACGATCTTCTTTAAATAAAATTTTTAAGGTCAGATTAAAAAAAATATTGAGGTGTTAAACTATCATTCAACTATTGGATCTTCATTATCAAGTATATCGATGTTAGTGAAAAAACTAAACAAAATCTCAAAGCTCGAGATTTCCGCGTTATTTAGATGTCAGAATAGCTTTGAGGTTATTTTTAAATTTTTACCTTTTAACACAACTTTTAGCCTCCATTAGCGATATGTACATTATCTGGAAACGAAGTAAGAGCATCTCTTAAATAATTATAACTTTAAAGACCTTGTAATGCGACTTCGGCAATTCTTTGAATTCTCATGTGAGATAATTTCGCCAAAGGCGTTAAGATATGCATGCAGGTTGTCTGCCGCTTGCATCGTTTCTTTTCGGGGGAATTTCGCCCTCAAGGTGCATTGTGAACATATTTAGTTAAAGTTTAGTAGTTAAATTTATACAGAATAGAATAAATTTTACAGCACATCAGGAATAAAAGGATTAACTAATGGAGTTAAAGAAAAAATGACAACAGGATGACAAAACGCATTGTCTGATCTTCTCCATGAAAGTATCTGGCGATGATGGTAATATATAATTCTTAAAATTTGATATATGAACTTATTAAGCGGCTTTAGATGCAAACATGACTATCATTCTTGTTATACACTACAAGCAAACTTTCTAGTAAAGCCGTTCGCTGATAAAACAACTAAATCACATTACAGCTAACAATTTCAGTAGAAGACATCGGAGTGTATTTTTTATTGCTAATCAGATACAGGATATTATAAGGCACTAATTGAAGTATCAAATTACGTATGAAATAATTCTGATATTATATTATAACATTAAGGGACGAGAAAATAAGTTACAACAAGTGTCCAAGCTGTTTATTCTCCACTCTAAGTGCTAGCTGTAAGAGTTTCTCGCAACATTTTCCTTCACTGGAAGCTTAAAATCGATGGGATTCGGACTTTGCTTCTAAGATTCGTATACAAAGTTACAAACTAAGCTATAAATGCTTCAGCACTGATATACTCTGCTAATAACTGTTGAGAATTATCTGCTAGCAATTTAAGAGCCGTGATCGAATCTGAGACTGCTACATTACACTGGTTTATTACGTCTAGGGCTCATTTGTTTTAATAAACAACGGAATCCACTCCAATAAAGATTTTCCGAAGATGTCTCCATCTTCCTCTTATGTCGCCGTTAACAATTCCGCGCCGATACCGAGTGTATTTATAACTCGCCCCACAAGTTATGCGCTGCAAGAAATTCGGTACTACACGAAAGGCGCTCTGGGTTCTCAGGACAATCAGGTATTTTTTTATCCCGTGTACAGTCAGGCGCGTGCCGGCAGGCAGTGCGCCTTCAGAAATTTGATTCATTCAATTTTTTTTTTTACATTTTATTTTAATTGGGAACCTGCTCCTACTCTGGGGTTTCATGTTTCGCTCGCCACGAACACGTGTACTGCGCGCACCGGTTGAACGTTAATTAAACGATGCTGATGATGGAAATGTGAGTTCTAGCCGGAATGATGATCTCGTCATCATGACAAATGCGAGTTTCAAATACTAAGGCGCCACCGAATTGGTCTTTACATTGAAATCAAATGAGCCGCCGTTTCAATCAGTGGTTGAATTTCAGCTTTAATATAAATAGTAGTAAAAAGGAGGAAGCTTGTGTCTAGAATCGACGTTTATGATGATAATGATGATATTAAATCATTGTTATCATCAACCAACAATCTAAGTTTTTGCCTTTTCAAATGCTAACTTAAGCCTTGACACAGAACTGCACTCTCTTTCTCTTTTTAGCTATATGTTTCTTTGTCTACTAGGATTCTTGAGAATTTCTCTTCCTCTTCTTTATCCTAATACACCTTCATCTCCATCCTCTTCCTCACAATTACTTCTCAATCAGCCCTATTCTCTATCTGTACTCTATCTTTGCATTTGTTTACATTATAAAATCAAAATAGATTTTATAAGATAGCAAAACTGTTATGGTTAAAGTTATTTCGGATTTACTTCTTTTTAAGGAATCGATTGTATACTCTAAATATTATTGTTAGTAATTTTGAATTATTTAGATATTTTTTCTATTAGGGCAAAGATGAATAAAATTCAAAATTTTATGATAGTTTATATCAAATGATTAGATGTGGCTGAAGCGATCTTTTCGCTGACTGCAGGATATAGGCTTTTCTTGAGGTCCTCACTATCCAGCAGAACGGTCGTATGCCTCCAACTGCTTTCTGTGATTTCAAAGTCAAAGGGTTTTAAGATTTTTATATATTCTCACATAGTAACTATATTTGGTAATATTATACATTTTTCCACTGGTAAACATGCAACTGAACCTTAGTCAAATAGAAACAGTTTCGGGTGTAACGGTACAACGAACTTTTCTAAAGCTACTTCGAACTGGTCCCCTGATGGATGAATGTGCAAATAAATCTCAAAATTAATCTTCCAACACATTCACCAAACCGTTTAAAGATATAAAAACACTTTGAAAGTAAAATATACTTTAGACGATAAGAAACACCTGTTATAACGCGTCGTAACTTGTGTACTGAATTTTAAATATGCTTAAGCGTTAAATGTTGTTTTCTTTTAACTTGTTATAGATTGTGATGAATATAACCTGTGACTTGTGTTGGGTCTCCACAGTCGGTGACCGTCTGGGTAGGTACCACCGCAGTTCCTATTTCTGCAGCCCAACAGCTGTGTGCAAATATTGCTGTGTTCTGGTTTGAAGGGTGTTGT
>DWHS01000085.1:0-11700 GCA_018247935.1 Trogonoptera brookiana
GTCCATCGAACTACCCACATTTATTTCTTGAATGCCACGTCGTAAACTAGTTTTTCGTTGTCTACCGCAGAAAACATCGTTGCTATATATTTAAATTTAACAGACAGATTCTAATAATATCTCCAGCTGTGAGAACATACTACATTTTTGTATACTGTATTTTTGTTTCAGAAATAATTTTATAACGTACCAAAACTCGTTATTCGAATGTCCGGATGTTTAAGAGCAATCAGCGTTTCGGATTATAAATAACTATAATTTAGGCAGAGCTTTAGAAGACAACGGCGACGGCATGAGACAAAGCTGAACCGCAAAATCACATTACCCTGTTACCGTACGGCTCTCTATAACATTTTCCAAACTAAAATTAATATGTGGCGAATGTGCTTTTGCAAATATGCGTCGTGGTATTTCGGCGTACGCGAATAAATTACCAAACATTAAGCCTAAACCGCAACAAAATTCTTCAGACATTAATTCACTAATCTTATTACGTTATTTTCACACTGAAGCCGATTCCCTACTAAATGGTTGCACTGTTAAATTGTCAAATCTCTTATGTTCAAATACTTGAGCTTGTATACCAACCATCGATCGGACTAACGAAATTAATTTATTAATCATGTAACTTTCAGTTATTACTTCCAGTATTCGGTGTTTATAATCTTTTAATATTTACATGAAATTGAACAGGGCTGTGTGGTTTCGTAATCTATATATATGAAGAGTGCTCATTTGAACAAGTGGATACCTTACTCTCCAAAAGAGGGTACAACGAGCGAAGAACAAAGAAAATATTTTATTACATCGCAATATAAACGGATGAAATTACTCGGTCTTTTTGGTATTTAGTTATACTATGTTATAAGATAATGTCATATTTTATATTTTATTATAATGATTATTTTAAATATAACGTAACTGCAATTCTAATCTACCTTTATACGTCTTTTAGATCGGGCTATAAGTCCAGTTGGAATGTTATATTGTGATTAAGTATATGCGTCACCACAGAAACTATTTCTGCCGCCAAGAAATAGTATGCCAACGTTACAGTGTTCCAGAACGAACAGCTCTGTAGCTAGCAAAGTTTCTCAGATAACGAGACTATATATTATTTTACGAGATTTTGAACGTCGTAAACAGCGCCTAACGGTGAATAGGAGTCGATCAACTTATGACTCATTTGATTATCCACCTCCTCCTGCCGCTAATGTTACAAAAATTCGTCAGTCTTTTGAATGTGAATATTAAAAAAACCATCCGGAAAAAACAAATATAGGCGGATGGTGGTTACCCCCTCGCCTGCCCTAAAAAAGTATATTTGCCCACTTGAAGGTTATACGGGTAAACGATTCTGTTTTTATTTCAGTTGGCTGTGCTACTATGGCCACTTGAACTCACGTTCAGCAGTTACCAAACATATCGAGCGACGAGTGAACATTTTCCATAGAATGAAAATATTTTTAATTCCCGATTTTAATACGATTTAGTTTTTAACACAAAAAAAAATTTACACGATCTTTTTTTTTTTATGGAGAAGTCAGCGGCGTTAGTTCTGACGAACTTTTACGGCTCCATCGGACACGGGGTCTACGACTACATGGGCAGACCATAACTATAATATTATAACTATCTCCATTAGTGACAATTGTTTTTTTTAGTTTTGTCATTATTTGTTATAAAACGTCCACAGAGAATTACCACGCTATGCAGTAAGGTACAATATATTGTTATCCACGTTATGTAGTCTATAAAGTGTCGAAGAAGTATTTCTGTTGGGCGCAGAGCGCATGTAGTTTGCACTAGTGATACTGCTGGCACCGCAACTTGGCAACTTGGATGGAGATAAAATATGATTGGGAGCTCAACCTTCGATGGTGTACGATCGTCCTCTCTACAACTGAATCGAGGCTTGTTTAAAACCACGTTTCGTTTCGCTCGTGAGGTTATATTTTTTACAAAGCCGAACCTTCGTTATACAATTTTTCAATTAAAAAAGACGACAACTTTGGAAAGTTTCGATAGATTTCACAGGTGAAAAATCCATCTTTCATGTTTACTCACGCCTATAATTGAATATTGTGTTTTTTATTGCAAGGGACTTCATATTTTATACTCTTCCATCGAATCCCGAATATTCTTTGTAAATTCATAGGTCACTAATGGCTCGCCGATTTTGCTGGTCAAATGTTGTCGTGAATGATGGTAAAGTTTATGTAACCAGCGGCCAAGCGACTAACTTACGGGAGCCACGATAAAAGATAACAATTGTGTATGTATATGAAAGTTATTATATATCCTTAACAATTAAGATTGCTGGCCAACACTACCCATACCTAGTATTAGGCTGCATAAACTTAAATTCGTCTAAAGTTAATGTTACATACTACAATAAATTATAAAACGATTTATTTATACATTAGTTATGTTAGCTAAACGTATTGTGATACTGCGTTTTGGTAATTAATTAGTTTTTAAATTCCCCCGTAATATTATACATATAAATGTAGTGCGATCGCAAAAAGACAATTCCCTCCGAGTTAGCTGTCAGTTCCCCTCAGAGGAGGGAGCTTTGCGGACCGACTTTAATAATAAACGATTGACGATTTATAAGTGATTGTATTATACAAATTCAAATTTATAACGATATTTATTGTTTATTTTATTTCTATACTAATAAAGTTAAGGAGTCCGTTTATAATGCCATAGTAATAATACTTTATACCGATAAATATTATTATATATAGATACGACTAATTTAAATCTGTAGTTGAATTCGGGTAACAAGAGAGTACTGTGTCTAAATTCGAGAAGAACCTGTGAAGGTGTAGTTTCTAAGAAGGTTAGGATTATATAAATTATACATGGTAAAAAATTACTTAGTGAATATCCTCGAATTTCAAAAGGTAGCAGGGTCTGCGGTATCCTATCACAACTGTAACTCTTAATTTAGTTTGCATATTGCTTTAAGTTCCGCTCTTCGTTATGAGTACCTTATGAATGTTAATGGGACCACTAACTTTGTTCTACATTGTTTGTTTTCATTAAGTTATTTCAGGTAATAAAAAAATATATGCTATAATTGTTGTGTAATATGTTATACTATTGTGATGCTGTTTCAATGACTATACATCCACGATAAAAAATATTTACCACAAACACAAAGAAACGATCGGAAACTCAAAAACATTCGTTAGGCCCGTAGCAGATATTTCATTTAATATTTCCATTCGCAAACATCTAGTAAGAACATTTAAATTGAAAATAATAATTTCATCTTTAAGACTTAAAAATAAACTTTAAATGAGATTTCTGAGGAACAACTCATTCCTTCATTTGGACTTCTGTATAGTCTAGAATAACAAGGTCCGCTTCCAATTCTATCTGAATGACAAAAGCTCCGCTATTCCCAGAAGCGTTGCAAATTGTCTCCAAACCTCAAATTCGTTTAATCGTAATAAATTTTACATTGTACCGGGGAAAACATATTACTTTCTAAATATAACTATGTGTTATAATAGGTTCTGTATTATTTCATTATTTATCGTATCAGGTGTAATGACCACTGTTGCGCAGGACTTGCCTTGACCACAAGGAAGAAAGATGGCAAAGCTCGGTGTAGAGAAACGGGGAAGGATACAGGACAAGGTAACATCTTCACTTAACTCCTGAAGTCGTCGCCTTCTCTTACGACACGCCGAAGTTATATTTGCGAAGGAGGGTTCATCTCACACGGTGTATGCGCATTGTATTGACATTTTTTTTGTTTAGACACATTAGTCATAATCCTTAAAAGCGTGCTTTAATGAATTACGGAGAGATTAAGTAGATGATCCAAAACAGGGGAAGGGTTCTATTAATCAGAGTGTTGTAACATATTTAGCATATCGATTGAGCCCATAATCGTGAGCGTCTCGCGCCTCTTTTTGGTTCAAAATCCTAATTAAATCACGCTCTATATCACTCTAATCTCACGCCAATCTATGCTACACTTTAACGAGCTTAAAGGATTTGGACGTAAGCTCCTTGTAACTCCGCGTACATTGTAAGAAAGGCCATTGAAAATTTTCTATGGCATTCATACTTACAACAAAATACGGATATACCGTTGATACAAAACGTTTTCGTACATTGTTAAATATTAACAAAACGACAACACACAAACTTCCATTCCTCTGCGTCATATAAAGAAAATATTTCAATGTTAAAGTAAAATATGTTTGTGTGCACTGGAGAGCTTAATAATTGACATCCGGCGCATAACAATAATTGCAGCAGTGCGCTTATAAAGTGGGGTTACATCGCCGCCCGAGATACGAGCACAATCCAATCTTGATTGTTGTTCCGCGAATGGATTGTATTCGAAACAAAAAACAACATGCACGAAATGAGTTTGGGTCGTTTTGAGGAGGGAATTGCATTTTCCCCCGCTCTATGCTGTTTGCATTCCGCACTTGATTGATTGCAACCGGCCATAGACGTGAAAAGTGCATTTTTCACCTCGAGTTTTTCCACTGGTTCACTCTTACTGTTGAAAAAAGGTTCTCGCTTTCATTATCAAATAAAATACTAAGCGATAATCATCGTCATTACCAGCCAATACACATAGGATCGTAAGTAACGCGACCTGTGTGTAATAATTTGACTTTTCATAGAGTGCTGTTAGTGTCCTTCAATACAATGTGGATAGTAATGTTTACGTACTGCTGTTTTTTGTCTGCCTGACTGGAGATTGCTGCGAAGTGGTCAATGTGTGATCGTGTAATATTCTCATAAAAATCAGAAATCATTATCTAACCAAAAATTCATATTTATGTTCTTCAAAATGTTCACAAAGCTGTTGCCAATAGTAACTATGTTTCATACCAAGTTTAATACAATGTCATATCTAAAACATTTGGTCATCCTATAGCGCGCTCGCTATTTTAGGAGGTTTTGCAATAATCGATTTCAAATATTGTTCTATCGTACTAATTAAATGCTTTAAAACGAATTAAATATTAAACATTAGAAAGTAATAATCATTCTTAGTACCGCTGCGAAAAGGTTCCAACGGGTATTATACAATTGATTTGCTTCCAAGTTTTTGTATTAGTGGGAGTATAGTGTCTTAAAATTTCGGGTCACTATTTACAAGAAGTCAACAAAGTAATCCTGAACGTGACGGAATCGCAAGATACGGCATAATATTGGAGGATCTTCAAAGCCAACATAAGCTTTCTTCACAGATAATTTATTTTTCCTCCGTTTAAAATGCTCCCCGCCTTAATATCTCACGGTAAACTGAAGTGTCACGCCGGAGCCGAAACGGGAACGGGGAGAAATGCTGATATATTTTGTACCCCTTTTTATGGAATGAAGCGGAAAGAGGAGCTGGACGTGTATATGATGGTAAGAGATACACATGTCTTTAATAATCGGGCGGCAGTTGGAATGTTTCCACAGGTCGACGTTGTATGTACCAGGTTCAAATCCCATAAAATCAGGGCTCTTTTCAAACTGTCTCTCAAAAAAGTCCTTATAGCATATTGTTAAACTAAAAGTAAGCTGGACGTGTATCGGGTATTTTTGATATTCCTTGAGCCAAGATAGTCTCTTCTCTTGTTAACAAGAGATAAGGTAACTGTGCCTTGGTCACCAATGAACAACCTTCACGGCCAGCCCATGGCCACTCTTTGTAGACTTATACTGTCCCCGTGCTCAGGTAGCCAAGTAAGCCCAGTTTAATGCTGTCATTGGCGCGATACCTTGTAAATAAAGCGAGAAACGGCTCTTTCTGAAGACCGTCGAAACGTTGGACATAATTTTTTTTAACAAACCTCCTGTCGAGTCAATCTAATCAAAATGAGATAAATCAAGATGGATATCAGTTTCCACGTTAAAAACAGCGTTTTATGGAAATAAACGAATTGTTTTCCTATAGCCATTCGATAGTCAAAGAGGCCAGCCAAAGTTCCAGGCCGGGGCCTGAGGCGCTCCTGCACGTTAATAATAACTTCATGCATAAACAATGATAGCTATCCATGACACGGCTTGCCTCCTGCTACCGTCGACGACCATTCATAATTTTCATGAAAGGCAAAGTGCAGAGGAGGAGATATGTTACGGCACTTTTTTCATGGTTCATCCATCTTCATTATACTTTCCTTAAGCGCCTTCAATTAGGAGCGTGTTTTTCATTCTCACTCCGTTTACTTTTTATTTGTAAAGTGAAATACTGCCAGTTGGTTCGTGACAACTGTAAATAGTTGGAATATAATAGTCGACTTGAACAATATATCTAAATTTGTGATCCCGAAAAAAAAGAGAATTCTGACATCAAAAAGGTTCAAGGCTTTTAAACTATTATAGTATTCGCATATCCTGTGTAAACGAAAATGGAGAGTTTAAATTATTATTTTTGGGGGTATCTTCGAAAACGTTTTACCAAACACTAAAAAGGTTAGCAGGCATATGCAGTAGAGGATTTTGTTTTCACGTTTTTATTAAATATCACCGTGCTGAAAGCGTACTCGAATGCTCCCGCTTCCATATCCGCTATAACACAATAATGCTATTACGGCGACGGACAACATGAGAGTGGTTGCAAGCTTTTCAGATAAATATGCAGCCGATAGATGTCCACAATTGAACGTGGGCGTTGGACAAGTTTTAAGTTATTATTCGTTGTCAATAATTTGCAAAATCATGAGCGTTTCCATTAATGGAAATCAAATGTACCGAAATGCAACTCGTGTTGCATATACAAATTTTTGACAGATGAAAAAAATAAGCCTGCAAGCACACAAAGATACTATTATGTAAATGTGTCACTTCCTCCCAACGCTGGACGAGTACGAGTGTATTATAAATATCATTTGGTGTAAATTGGAAAGGTGGGTAGGGAGATAAGTCGGTGCGGGCGACGATGATTAACTAAACTCGTTCCTAGAGTGATGAGATTACCGCCGCGCGACGCCTTAGTGGCTCTTTGCAATTTGTAGCTTACCTAAATAGCCTGATGACTCTAGCACCAAACATTACGCAGCAAATTGAAAAGCCCTTTATTAGTAGAACTAATCGGTTAACGGGACTTAACACGTTGCTGGCGCATTATTGCAAGCCGTCCTAACCCGTATCCTAAGCAGCGATAAGAGAAAACTCTTTTCTAATGATACAACGTTTCAAGACGCTTGTTGGATCCAACGACAAGGATTTCAAATGCAAATGACGACTAAAAATGCTTAAATTTAAACACAAATATAGCAAGTTTGTGTATTACAAGATATTTTCCTTATACATTTTCCCTCATCAGAGTTGAAGACAGACAAAGTTCGTATCCCTTTGTTGTAAATGTTCCTTCAATTGAGAACGAAAAATTCCAGATCGTTCTTTATAATTCTTACAGAAAAGTATCGGATCTGTGATAATAATAAAAACATACATCGATATCGCGGTTTTCTCATATTATTTTTCATCACATTACTAATGTCATAATTCTATCAGACGTTGAAAAGATTCCATAAGTTATTTACTTCGACATAATAACAAAACGGTACTCAATGACATTACTCAGTACATCCGCAGGAATTACTTGTTGTAGAGTGGAGTGTTTCGCCTCTTTCACCGACAGAAGTCAAGAGTATACAAACATACACGGGGGCCTACACACGAAAGCCTATCAATGTTTTTTCTTGCAACTTTAACTTGTATATACTGCTTCCTCCATAATAGCCTATTTTTTCGCAAGTGTAACTTTTTACTATCGTTCTTCACCTCTGTAGCATCAGTGAGTCTGGGTCGGCAAGCTCTTATATTAAGACCTCTCTGTTCATACTCAAGATCATATTTCCGTGCAAATTGTTATATTATTACTAGCTCCTTTTTCCCATTAGTAGGTGTATACTTGACACAGAGTGAACATTTGCAATATAATTAATAATCTTAAGGATTTATCGCCACAGTAAATTATACGTGGGGGCGAGACAATGGTGTATGACTGCGCGTCCATCCTTTCCACAGTGTAACGGATAATAGCAAATGGCGGTCTCAGTGTGATCGAGATCTTATTTATTGTTTCAGGTTCGGTGCATGGCCACATTCTAAATCACAATAATGGCACGGGGGCCCCGTTGGAGCGCCGGCCGACATACGGCCGCCTCGCCACGAGGCTCGCATACTACTGCAGCGGGACCTCGTCGCCCACCGCCTACCGCCTACCGCCTACCGTATGCTCTAATTTACAACAACTTGACTATAAATCTTAGTAACGAGTGAGTTTACACTGTGTCACTTGAAATACGGACCACCTTCATTTGAATTTTAAAGTCAAGAAGGATTATCAAAGTTTATTACATTGAATAATGTACGTATTGTCTTCTTTAACGGTGGAGATTAAAAGATATCAACCTTCTTCATTTAACAACCGGGGCTCACGGTCTTCTCTCAGGAAGACACATAGATACTTTCACGAAAGCCGTTGTTATTGGAACATACGGCTTTCTTCTACCGGAACAAACCCGTGCTTTTTCGAATCTTGTGCTACGCTTGTATACAGAAAATGGTCAAATATCAAAATGGAATATATATCAAAGCTGCCCCCGCGGCGTAATCGCTTACTGTTAGAAGAATATTTAGGATTCGGTTCTAGGATAGCATGTAATATGGATTGTGATAGGATCCCTTCAAAATCGCCTTGCTTGCCACCGCTCTCATCTTGTAAATCTGCCGCCATCTCAGCGTTATTATATTCTAGCTTTCAACATACGAAAGTCTGGGTATTCTGGATACCACCATTCACCAATTTCGGACCCTTTGCTTAAAGTCAAATGTTAGATTAGAGTCGTTTCCTGTGATTGATCAACACAACACACTTGCAATTCAATGATTTTTCTATTTTTATGGTCTTACAATTAGGCGTAAAATTTATCGGTTCTTACAAGGCTTTTTTAGTTGGGAAGTAAATCCGGTCGATATGAACATGTCGATAAATATTCTTAATATATTTTTAATCTTCAGTAGATTTTTTTGATATGTTATTGTAAAATATAGCTCTGAAATTGTATATGCGGTTATATACTTTAACTTGATTTTTTTTTTAAAATTAAAACGACAAGTTTGTCCATGTAAATTTTGATAGAGAATGAAACTAGATGATCTTTAATAAGGGAGAAGTAACAAACGCGACGGCATCGAGTAAGTCTACGTTTCGTAAAGACTGTTACTTAACGAGCCACGTTGTTTGTACAGAATTTAATAAGTTAACCTGCCACTAGACTTAGCTTGATACTGCTTAAGTTTTAATTAGACAATTAGCTGAACAGGGGTACAGAAACTTCACTACAACTAAATCTAAGGCGGGAAAGCGTTAAGCCCAAAAATATCTACAAACTCAATAATTTATTTGTAAATGGAATCAGCTAAAGGTCAAATATAGGAAAAAAATGAGCGGATCAATTCCTCCGGGATTCGACCTTTACTAACCAACTAACCTTTTCGCAACGGTTTATTCTATAATTGAAGAAATACACTATGTGAGGCCAAAAACCGTTATTTTGTTTGTTATGTAGTAAAGATATACAAACATCGCATTAGCTATATCTGCTCTGTAAGGATTTTGTATGCCCAATTTACTGTTTTGGAGACGCGTGGCCTAAAATATGTCGAAATAGTTTAAGACCTTGTATGTTTCAGCGTTTCATAACCCAAAAGGATGGCTGAAAGAAATTCGTGCCGACAAAATGTTCACTTTTTTTTACTCTTTTACAGGGGAAATGAAACCTAAATAACTATTTATTTTGTACTGTCGTTAACAACAACATTTCCATAATATATTACATAGTTTCCGGTAATTTCTACAAAAAAAATGTGAAAATCCTAACGGACGCTTTGGGCGAGTTTTTCCCCGAGTCAGTTGTCACTGCAATATGCGCTCCAATTTACTATACTACGACCACGAGCTATATTTTCTATGCGGCTAAGCTCGCAAGTAATAATATTGAAATGACCAGTACTTCTGTGCTTTCAGTTGGGAGGAGAGTTGAAAATGAACGATTATTTTCAAAAAGTGAAAATCATTAGCGGGATATATCATATACCAGCCCTGTGGTCTCGGGCTATTAAGAATAGGACTAAGGTGAGCCCTGCGTGTCGTAGGAGGCGACTGAAAGCGTTTTCGGGTTTGTGGACTTTGAAGATGGGGTCCCTCATTGCCCACTGAGCAAGCCCGGAGTGAATGATAAGTACGAAATGATCTCTTGCTTGTCGTAGCAAAGAGAGGCTGTGGGGGAGGGTTACGGCACTCCCCAACGGCCCGTCTTTGCTACGACACTTTGTGTTCCGTAGCTGTCCCCGGAGCCTCTTCTAAGGCACTGAGAAAGACCACGAAGAGGCTTTAGTGGACACAGATCCTTCATAACTTTATCTTCCCAGAAGTAAGGCACCTTATTATAGATTTCCTCCTCGACAAAAAAAAATGTATTACATACATCACTACGCGCTTCGTTCTACAAATTTTAGATTTACGTAACTTTATACAAATATCATTCGTGTAAACTTTCTTTGCTTCTTATTATTAACCATTTATGTAATCAATATAGTGTGAGAATTTAACTTATTTTAACAAGTAGGAGTTTAAAAAGTTAATAATTATAATGATATATGTTGAACGTTGATTATTGAAACTGTCGGTAAAGGTGGAACAGTGAATGTCAATAATAAAATTTGCACCCGAGTACCAAACAGTGAAGAGGCCATAAATGCGCATTAACCGCATTCGGTGGGGTGAACAGCAAATTATAACGTTTGCGATTGTAGGAAACAATTACATCAACATAAAACACCTACTTACTCTAAAACATTGGACATAAAGCCGGAGATGAGTTCCGGCCGCGCAGTCGTTAGTGGATTGGATTTTCATACTGTTTCAGTTGATAACAATGTGTTTGGGGTGTATCAACTCGAATGAAATGTAACGATGCTTACTTCCGAAGATGTACAAAGTTTCAAAACTTAACTTGACACTGTAATTGTATTCACCTGTGTTATCAGCTCGGATATACAAACTTCGATGATTGTTGATAATGAACAAAATTTAATCTGTTCCGGTGTCAGAATAACATTGCTTTAATTTCATTAGTTGCAGGCTATACAATAATTTCCTATCGTGCGAAGGTTCTATTTATTTGGAAATGTCGTCAAGTACTCTGCGTTATATACATTGAAATGACGATCTACTTTCGGGGGTGTCTCATCCAATACTGTTTTAAACCGTTCATGGCTAATGAATTAGAAAAAAAGCTTTTATTTGACAAACAACTCACCATGTTTGAAAACAACGCCGATATTTCATTTGCACTCCGGCGACAGTAGTGAAATTGCCTTAACCGAAACATATAGATTTAAACGGACATTCGTCATGTTTTAGATTGTTGAGTGAAAGAAAATTATGTTACATAACACACACGCACAATGAGGACATAATTTATCAGATTTAACTTGTGAAACAAATCAGAAGGTCAAAGACATGACAGAGGTAAAGTAACGCGAGTCGCGCCGTACACTGCGGGTCGCGTGCGCCGCCATATTGCGCTTCGAGGGGGGGGGGGGGGGGGGGGGGGGGGGGGGGGGGGGGGGGGGGGGCGGGGGGGGGGGGGGGGGGGGGGGGGGGGGCGGGGGGGGGGGGGGGGGGGGGGGGGGGGGGGGGGGGGGGGGGGGGGG
>DWHS01000086.1:0-11692 GCA_018247935.1 Trogonoptera brookiana
GGTCTTGTACGTGGATAAAGATTCACACTCGTACGTGCGCGCCGACGGCCGGTGTCGATTTATTTTACGCTCCTCCGACAAAACAAGCGGAATACTAAGGAACCCGCGACATTCGCTACCGCCAAACACCTCCTGCGTATACTTCTTCCAGGTATGTAAATATAATAAGTAATAAACAATTCGATGATTAAATTACCATCTACCACATCTCACATCACAGAATGTTGGCCGGTATGCCTACAGGCATTATGATCTTTTGTCTATCTCGTTATAACGTTCAACAATAAAGAGGAAAAAAATTAAAAAAAACCTTTATTTCAGACCCATGGTAATATAACAAAAAAAAACTAAACAATAACTCTAATATACAATGCAAATATTAACTACGTATATGTGTTCAATAGAGTACAAATATATCTTACCCAGTACAGGAAATATTTAACTATTAAATATAAGTATAGCTATAGTGCTATTTCACTGCCAGTTCTTTAACTATCAAGTTACTACTTCCGCCAATCTTGGCAATGAATGCCGTGATGCGTTTCCTCTGTGTGGCATCGAACGTGTCCACTCTCGTTTCAAAGTGCATTTCGGAAGCACTGCACTTAACCCCAAGAGGTGTCTAAATACAGTATACCGGACATGGATGCCATTCAATGACTTCCTCATTTAATCAGTCCATAGCTAGCAGGTGTAAAAATTTTGATAGTAAGTTAGGAACAGGTTAATTTTAACATCTTTCCTAGTTCTAATAATCCTCCTGGCTATCATATTGCCAAGGACATTTTCCCTTGATATCAGCGTGGTTATTTAAATAGGGAGTACGATACCCTGGTACTTCAATCTTTCCACAGCCTCAAGACTTTGTTCTTTGAGGAAAACCTCAAAGGCATTATAAGGTTCCATTCCCGATTTGAAAAGCATAATAAGCGGCGATGTAGCCTGAGCAGCTCAGAACAGGGGCATTCAGAGATATTTCCGAACTTACCCAAAATGTACGAGTATAAGCTTATCTATAGTTGAAAAAAAACTAAGCAATATCAATTCAGCATAGTTGCCTTTTGAGTGAGTTGACAGATGATTATTTAGATAGGTTTAGTGAGCCTGGGTATGTAGTGCTTATTTGTTTGCTCGTTTCCCACATCATCCTTGGACGGAAACACTGCCTACGACAGACTATATCAATTCTCAGCTTTTAGAAATATGAATGTCGAAAAGAAATGCTCTGTCTTAATACACGGAATATCAACAACTTTGTCCAAATGCTTGCCGGGGTTATGAAACACTCCAAAAAATTATTACTTTTTAAGTATTCCAACTCTATTAAGGTCTACAGTATCAAAAGTTTATGTCACCTTAATGAGCGCTGAACTTCGGAATAAGAAAGTTTAAAAAGTTGTATAATTAATAAGGAATAAGTTTCGGAAAATAATTTACATTAACATCAAAGTAACTGCCTTTTCTAAAAAGTAAGAAGAAGTTTTTAGTACTTCGATTCTAATACTAATAGTTAAGTTATCGAACGTAAACTTTATTGCAACATAAGGAAAATAAATGATTTACAAAAATACTTTATGTAACCTTACAAGGATAGGAATAATATAGGAATTGTGGAAATTAATAGAGTTATTTATAACGGAACACACAAAAGTAACAACAGCTTTGTTTGCTAAATGAAAGCGAGCTTTACTATGTACGAACAGAAAAGAGTTTAAATAATGAAGAACTAATACTACTACATTTTTTTTTCAGGTATATAATAGGTTTAAATATTTATTTCATGATGATATCTATTAGTAACTAACAATAACGATATATTGTTAATCAGTCTAATATAATTGTTGACAGTTATTAATAATACGTATTAATGTAGTTAAAGAAGTAGATAAATCAATGGAAATTTATCTGGAAAATATGTTGAAAAGATTTCCTCCTCCCAGGGCCGTGCCAACGAAATTGTGTGGGTGTCATTTGTGAAATATCACGCAGCCGGGACAGATCCGGCGGGTTTTGATCAGCAAAAAGACTGTTCATCCCAACTCACCATTTGGGACGGGGCGGCGCCTGACGCTGACCTCGATAGGAAGGTATTCAGATCCATAATTATTTTATCTCAATAATGTCTACACAACGGAGATGATATAACATTCATCGCTTAATACATTACTGCGGGTATAAGAGATGAAATGTGAGACATAAAATTGGTATAAGTAATTCGATTATATTTTCGCACTATAAGATTAATGCTCTGTTACAAATAAAGAAGCTGTATAAAATTAGGTAGCGTTCTCACCGCCTTTATTCGTGCCATTTCACTTTGCCAACTACCGCTACCTTACCACTTGACGTCGGGAGCCAAACATTAATTTTCTTTAATGTGTCTGAGCACTCTTACCGAGTTCTCTACTGACTGCAGTGCGGTGTTTCGTTCTATTCATTCGCAATTCCTTTGCTTGCATTAAGAATGGATGAACACTAAAACTCTGAAAAGTTTTGGCGTTTAATACAAGATTTTTTTTTATTTTAAATAGTTTTATACTTTAATAATTTAATAAATTTATTAAGAGTTACATTTTTACTGCTATGCCATTACCATAGCTGACATTATTATTGAAACGATATAGATTCACTGATGGTAGTTCTCCGTTATTAGAAAGTATCTTGTCCTATTTCTGCCGCCGAACAGTCGTGTGCAAACGATACTGTGTTCCGGTTTCGAGGGCGTAGTAGTTATTAAAATTACATGGATAAGGAAAGTTTATATGTGTCAAATATATCGACAAATGGCATTGAAAGAATCGCTGGGAACTGAGTGCTTTGGAGAACATATTACAAGAGACCTATGTCCAGCATTGGACGCCTATCGGTTGAAATGATGATGAAGCTGAAGTGATATATGTCAAAGCGAAGGGCACAATGTGATGCTGTGTATATCATTCTAACTAGCGGCACATTATTATGTACAAGTGTATGGCTCGTCTCGTCGCTTTTTAAAATATAAGGAGTACTACTAAATATTTTTTTAAGTAAATAACCCGGCGTTGCATGTACGTAAGAAACTCTTATAAAGCGAATGACCGGCTCGGCTCATCACATAAATTATAAAAAAGTATTACAGCTCGTTTTCCTTCCATCCATTAATCTTAGAAAGTAACGTGTATTCTTTCCAACAGTTAGATATGAGCGATAAAAAATTACTTTTGGGCTCATTCTGCCGTGAGGAATCGCCCCGATTATGTGATCACGCACTTCTTTCGAACGCTACCAGAGCGACCCGGCCTTGCGCGCCGAGCGAAAGCTACATAACTACAGGATCAGCGTTAACCATATTACAGGTATGATTTACTCTCCCATTACTCACATTATAACATATTTAATATCAGCTTTATATTTCGTTTCTAATTCGGTTGAAAGTCTGCTTTAATTTCTTTAAAATAATCGTATAATGTGTAACGTCCGCTTGTAAGTCGCTAGTGAATTTACTTGCATAACAACTTGTATCTCAAAACGGCAAGGACAATGTGATGTAGTGTTTATCATACTAATTAACGCGACATTATTATGTTCAAGCGTGTCACTTATTATTAGGTGAATTCCGTCGCTTCGGGGAGTAAAAGAATTGCATAAATAAGCAACGTTTCAATTGATTTGGTATCTTAACTAGAGAATAACGGGAATTGAATTGATACGCCATACATTATATTATACGAATATTAGAAATTTTAAATATATTAAGGGTTTAATTTAATAGTAGTCTATATTTTAAAAAAAATTAAATACTTTTTGTCTTATTTCATTACTTACATTTCTTTTAGCTTAAAGCCTAATCGTCAAATGCTACCGCTACCGCAGCTCCTATTTCTACCACCTAATAGTAGTATGCAAACGTTATCGCGTTCCGGTTTGAAGTACGCTGTAACTAGTGAAGTTACTGGGGTAATGAAACTTAATATCTTACTTCTCAAGGTGACGAGCACTATGTGGCGCAGCGTATATCATTATAACTAGCGTCACGTTGTTATAGGCAAGTGTATCGTTTACAATCAGGTGAACGTCTCGCTCATCTCGTCGCTTTCTAGAAAAATACTAAAAACAGTTGTTAATAGGAATAATCACTGTGTTCCAACAGTCAAAACATCAGAGTATTTTGGGCTAGTACGTAAAACATTCGAAGCTCATTTAAAACCATTTCAGACTGCGCCGTGTTTGTTTGTATCGTATATAAGAAAGTGCATTTTATGTGCTTTCTATTTGTAGAGTTTATTCTCTTCGAATCTAGGATTCTCGTCCCTGTGAAACATTAATCGGGAAGTAGATAGATAAGTCACGCTCGCGCCGAGCATTGCATTTGCCATAGTGAATAATGCAAAGGATACGTGCGGACTCCACTCTGCTCTCCGGCCGTGATGGAATGCTTTAGTGCCGCCGTGTTATTGCGATTTGTACATGTAACGCAACTGTGACGGAGTCATATTCAACAACTCAACGTACACGCGTACATGTACCAATAAAACATTCACTTACACCACGATTGATTTGCGAATATCGCTTTCGAAAGCCGCCTTACACCTTTACTTAATTTTATATTGCTAAGACTTAAACATTGTAGAATATTTCTTAAAGAAACAAACCGAAGAAACAGAAATATTATAGTACATCCGTCTTTAATATATAATCTACTACTTAATGTACATATACAATTTAATATAAATATACATAATATAGTGTGATTATATTGTTCAAACTATTACATTATTTACAACCCACGTACTACTTGTTACGTAGCTTTTACACAACATTTAGATTCTCTGTAATTCGATACTTTCCTCTCAATGTAGGAAACCCGATTTAGCGGAAAGTTGCTGAAGCGTCTAGTTAAGAACTGTTTTATTATTCCCTATTAAGAACAGCATTAGGTTTTCTGAAAGTTCTCGAGAGTTAACACTTAAAAGCTTTACTCGTTTGTATGATTTTAAGTCGAGCAGAAGTCTAATATAATTTTAACTTTGTGATAATACAATATGATAACGACATGTATTCTATGTGAAGTACTTAATTTACCTTTTAATATATTAATGTTAAGGTTTTCGTTGGAAATTTGAAATGTCATTTTTGTTGAATAAGAATTTCCTTACAGGAACTACGACAAGGCTCTGCGCTTTATCCAGTGTCCTTCTTTCTCCGCTACGAATTCGTAGACGTAAGTGAACAAGGACAACCCTTGACAGACTCTCGATCGGCTTGCGACAGAGTTTTCAAATCCGCACAAACCTATTCAGGAAGATTTCAGGCTCCGCGGGCTATATTTTATTACGGTAGAGGAGGTGCTCAGAATTTGACATGTATCTTGAGGTAATAAAATAAAATAATAACGTTTTATCAGAACAATGTTTGGAATATATTTTTCTAGTTGTTTGTTCTATTTGTTTCTTATATTTTCAGATTTGAGGCTAAGTATGGTGAAAGAGTTCAGCTTACGTTTACGAATACTTATTTCGGTAATAAATATTGCAATACTTATAAAGACAGTAGAAGCAGCCGTTGGGTTTGCGATAAACCAATAAAGAGAACGAACGGTGGCGAGGGGCACGCTCAAATTATTATTACAGAGTATCCTTGGGAGGGAGTACCTATACAAAGAGACTGTCTTTGTACCAATCGATCGGAGCCGTTAAATATTCATACCTTAACCGCTCCCGTTGTAGAAGTAAACTTTACTGTGACCATGATGAATATCACAGAAGATTATGACGATTTTGCATTTGAAGGAGAATTTAAATTTGTTCCCACCGGATCTAGCGATGAATCGGTTTGTTCGTCTGGGTGGGGAGATAGACGTTTGAGAGGTAGTAGTGGTGAAATAAGACTTTTTGATAAAAGGCAGCTACCGCTTTCCTCGGAAATTATAGGCGATCGCAATGTTATCTCGGAGAGTGTGAGAGTAGAAGTCGTATGTGTGCATAGGCCATGGCTCGTAGAACCGGGCGGGGATGATGTAGCACCGTTGCAGGGTAGATATTTATTCATGAGATTACCAGGTTTCGAAATTACATCAACGTCCAGTTTTTGCCCTACACCAAATAGAATATTTATCTACGAAGCCCACGACACTTCGAAGCCACGTGAAATTTGTCCAGATGATAAAGAATCGATGGAGTTATTTTCCCCTGGCTGGAGCACAGCACAGACAACTTTAGAAACCACGTTGAAACCACATGCGAGGAGCTACGTTATTGATTTTCTACAACACGAACCAGCTGATTATTCAATAAAATGGATAGAAATTATGAAGAAATCTGCAATGGAAAATGAAGTCGACACAGTATTTTTTACAAATTCCGTGTCATTGGAGTGCCGATATAAGTTAGTTTAAATTAAGTTTTTACAATACTATTAGCTAATTTATTTAAATGAATTCAAAATAACTATTAATATTCCTATAAAATTTTTAGGTGCCCCGAGTTAAACGCGTGTATACCTTACGCGTTGTGGTGTGATGGAAATGCTCATTGCCCATCAGGGTACGACGAAGAAGACTCTAACTGTTCGTTTAGAATATCATTGCCGCCGCCGTATGTTGCTGCAGCAGCCGGAATAGGTTTATTAATATGTGCTATATCGGTTGCACTGTGTGCATGCCGCAGGCGTCGAAGAAAAGAAAAAGAATTTAAGGCAAGACTTGACGGCGCTTTGCCTTCGGAAGAAAGATCATACGATCGTGTTAAGAGCAACGGTGTAGCAGAAACGGTCCCGCAATATGCAACAGTGCAAAAATATGCGACTCTGGATAAGTACAGTTTAAGTCAGAAATACAGCGCCGGTTTGAACGACGCAAGGTATTATGACGAGGTATCGCAAAGGGATAAACTTGCGGACACTAGGTATGCTAGTTTAGGTCGTGGTGGTAGATGTGCACGCGCAGAAAGTTTCAGAGGTAACGGCTCCAGAAGACCCAACCCCGATATAGGGTACCCAGATTTAAAAGACGGTTTCTGTTGACACACTGTTAATTGTATCGAATCTCCGATGTAATACTAGCTTGAATTTAGATACTAAGTATTTATATGATCTCTTTTTAATTTACCGTTGTGAATATAATACTAAAGACTGAATTGGCATGACTATCTCTGCTAAATAGTCACACTTATAGTAGAACTCTTGATTGAATACATATTTTGATTGCTTGTATCACTTGCATAAATTATGTGAATAATAATTAACAAATTATTTTGCATTTATTACAGTTATGAAACTCAATAGTATTATACCCTTTCTAAATGCAAGCTTTAGTTCAGAAGATATTTGTTATAATTTCAAACAATATCTGTATTGCAAAACATGTAATAAGTTAAGAGTAATTGTTAAAAAATGTTAATGTTACATTTAGCAAAAATATCTTGATATTAATTTTAACACTGAAGTTCATCGCACGCCCATAAATACATAATAATATTTGCCTCATATAAGAACATATCTGAATGTAAATAAAATGCTTGACAATACAAATTTAAAGTAAAAAAAAAAATAACTCGTTCTGTAAATTTAGACAATCTACATAGAGATTGTAAGATACACATAATACTGTGTACTGTAAAGGATTCCTGAAAATTATTGCGTTATCAGAAATACTGCGGTCAACTATTGATTATTAAGCTTGTAAAGATATTTTAATACATAATAACAGTTTTTACAATGTTTAGGTATACAAGGAAATGTGATATAGGGTGTAAAAATAGTTAATAAGTAACACATAAACCGTTTAAATATTAAAAGCAATTCTTGTCATAATGTAAGTTTGACATAATTTGCGTGTATTGTAATAAATAAGATAACAATCAGGATGTAAATAAATATAGATTAAGGTTTTTAAACTACGTAAGTTATATCAGGATAAACGTGTAATTTCAAAATAAAACAAAAATAAAAGCGTTTGTAAAAAAATATGCTTTTTTTTAATTTTCACCTTACACCTTTAAAAATATATTTTATACATCAATTCAGCTAAATATCTCTAGTTGGAGTTTACCTTTGAGATAAAACGCAATATAAAAGTTTGCGTATTTATCATATTGATGTTTGTCACAAGAAATAATTTGATTATAGGCTCTTGATGCATTAGCAAGCCCACTCTGCTAACGCAACAGACGCAAACCAAACTAAGTTATCCAATTAACTGATTAAAGCGCCAACAGATATGAAAACTTGGAATAATGAACTGATTCTAAAAATCCAAAAGATGATTATAGACTTACGTCTACTGCCTTTTCATTGCTAAACAACATAATCATACTTTTCATGTTAGGATACCATTAAAGACGATGTCAAAATTTATTTAAAAATTCACCAAATATCTGTTATTACTTTAGTTTACTTCGGGGCTTTTCTATGTTGCTCACAACAAAGTCAGTAACTGACATCTTAACCGTTTGTTTTGATGTAATCTACATAATGGTATAACTTATAATCTCGCTTAACTACCAAGCTGTCTTTGTACTACTTTGAGATAGAGTTTGTTTTGGTGAAATAATTTACGTAGGAGCTTTAAATGCGATTTATTCATTTAAAGCTCGCTAAACTTTTCGCTAAACTTTATAAAAAAAATAGCGCGATAGTATTCATTTTTAGTGAATATAATTTCTGGAATTCTACTGTCGGTGTATAGTGAATTTATAAATATTTGTGACGAGCGAAACGTTCATCTTAACAACGTAGTGATAGTTAGGATGATACACACAGCACTATATTGTGCACGTCGCCTTGAGACAAAATCTTAAGTCTTGATACCCCCGTAATTTCACTAGCTACAACCTCCTTTAAATCGGAACACAACTATGTTTAAATACTACTGTTTGGCGGCAGAAATAGGAGCTGCTACCTAGACGGTCTCCGGCAACAGAGACCTACCGCCAAAGACATATCTATTATGGCTAGAACAGAAATGTAAGTGGTTGTAAAATATACATTCAACTTTAAAAATACATACACTTGTTAATTGAAACAGGCAGAATAGTTCGTAGATAAACGCTCTCAAATAAAACATACTATCCGTTGTAAATATATAGAATCGTATATTTTTCGTGTACGTTTCAAACTGAATTTCATTAAAGTTAAAACAACAATCATTTATTTAACCACAGCGTGCTAGTATTTGACTAAGAGTCAGCCAATACCTATTACTTAGTAACACAGTCAACACCGATGTCGTACACGCTGCCTGAATTTCCATATCTAAATGGAAAACGGCCTTCCACAATCAATTTCGTTCCCACATTCCATTTGAAAACTGCACCTGTACCTAGGTAGGATACAAGAATTTCTTTTTTCACTTTTTTTTTTAAACCGGAATTGAAATTGAAAATTGAAATCTATGACCTATAACTCTCTGAATGACTGCGATGTTTGCTTTGTAACCGCAAACAGCAAATATCATTTATTAATAATTGAACGCAGTATGGTGCATCTAACAGTTTCTATTTCAAGACATATTGTCTCATGTTTCACATACTTTATTTATTTACTCTACTCTCTTACGTATATTACTATATCCTGATAGAGTTGTATAATATAACAATAATAAATATATATATTTGGAGCAATCATTACATTCTATAATACTCGTTCCCGGTCCGCTTTGCTGGTCGTAATAGAGAATTAGATTTGAAATTTGTCTAACACCTCCGCAATTTCCTGTCGGGAAGGAATTTTGTAAAATCCATTGTTAGCTGACCTCTAAACAGAAGAAGCAATATCTCTAACAAATTTTGTGTCTTTACGTCTAATAGTTTCGGAGATCTCGTGATGAGTCAACGAATCTCTGGATATCTCTTATACATGTATATAGATGAAATTATCGTGGCCGATATATTTATGAATTGACTTAAGGAAATGACAAATAAATATGTTTAACTGCATTATATCCTTTACCTATGGAAAAGGTTTCAAGACATATTTAGATTATCAAAAATTTTGATCAAATTTAGTTTTTCCAAAAAAATTTGTCTTACTCAAACATTGGTTAGTGACTATCAATTGCAATCACGTATATGTTTTAAGTTTCTAATATATGAAGTATTGACGAACTTTGTGGTGTTAGGTCTCTTATTAATAATTATAAGTAAATACTTTTTTTTTATTTAACGAAGCGTTGAGACGAGAGGGACATTAACATGATAGTAAGTGAAACGCTTGTCCATAACAACGCGGTGCTAGTTCAGATGTTAAGCACTACACTACATTGTGATCATCGCCTTGAGATATAAGATGTTGAGAATCCCTACCGTAGTCATTACACTAGTTTTATTTATATTAATTGCGCAAATCTAGTTAATATTTATAGGGTTAATCATACTTTTGTTATTTTGTGTGCTGATACGATTGATTACGTAACGCTCGCAAAGATCTTATAGTGAAAATATAAAAATCGGAGCTACGGTTTTACTTTCCTAGACGGTCTTCGGCAGTGAAGACCTATCACCAGTACGGAACATCCAGCGGTTTCTATATCCAAAGATAACCTTTCTTATAATTTTTGCACGTAGAAAAGGAGCTATTTTAAGACATTAAGGTTATTAATAATTATGAGTTTCTAAATATTTTAGACTTTCTCAAAATGTTAAGTAAGTAACAATCAGATTTTATAGATATACATACTACAGTAATACTTAACTAATATTTACATTACAGTGTAACATTTTGGAAGATGCTATAGCTATTTTAATGTTGGAGTAAAGAAAGGTAATGACGACGAAAAGCGACTAGATCAATATGACGCAGTCTAAATATCCTAAGTATGGTCCTAATTAATTTAATTATAACCTATCCTAATTATAGCCCTAAATATCCTAGCTTTATCAGTTAGATAAATAAAAAAATATAGAATAGCTCTATTTATTTTTATGATATTTCATTATAGTGTTATAGCTATTTTCAAATAAACCTACATTGCCATCGACCGTATAGTTTCGGATTTGTTAGTTTTGTTTTTTATTATCAAGTAAAAAGGAATCAAACATAACCCGAAGTGGATGCAGAGTAAGTGGACCGTATCAAATTCCGTGTAAGCAAACAGGATATCCGCCTCTCTCGCGGAAATAACGCGGCGTTCTGTTGTCGCGAACACAATGCGTTTTAAATGTATGTGTGTTACCACTTTATCAGTTCCCAACGCTGTTTACAACAGAAGCGTATTCGTTTCTAACTTTTAATTATAACATTAAAAGCTACTAAAAAGAAAGTAAAATCATTGTAAAAATATATTGACATCTTTATAAATCATAGATAACCTCAAATGAATTTAGAATATCCTCATTTGTAAGATAGATATGAAAATATAGTATTTTAATGAAATTTCTTCTTTTGAAAACCTCGGTTTTTGTTTGGAAAATCCATTTTTTTATTCTACAAGGCGACGAGATGAGCGAGACGATCACCTAATGGTTAGTAAGCCTGCATATAACAACGTGGTGTTAGTTAGGGTGATATACACCGCACCATATTGTGCTCGTCGCTTTGAGACATAAGGTGTTAAGTCTCGTTATCCCGGAAATTTCACTTGCAACAGCGCCCTTCAAACCGGAACACAGTAATGTTTGCGCATACTGTTAGGGGGTAGAAATTGAACCGAATTTTGAACATAAAATTCACACACCAAAAATCCGCCGCCGGATAACTACACGCAATCTTCAATAGGTAC
>DWHS01000087.1:0-11691 GCA_018247935.1 Trogonoptera brookiana
CTACAGAGAGTTTATCGTCGGCATCGTCAGTTTTGTATAATAGAGAGAATTTGTTTTTGCATCCTAATTGTAAATTATTTTGAAATGGATAATGAATTTCACGTAAGATCGATTAGTTTACCGCTTCAACTGAGTTATGGAATAGGTCATATCTTGAATGATGTATGTGCCAGTTTGTGGTTTACATACTTTTTAGTATTTTTTCACTTGGTCCTTGAATTTAGTTCTAAACAAGCAGGAAACTTAATGTTAATAGGACAAGTGGTTGATGCTTTAGCAACACCTTTTATTGGATATCATTCAGACCATACTGACAATTATGTTAGTGTTCGATATGGAAAAAGAAAATTGTGGCACTTGTTTGGTAAGTTGTATGATAAATTCAGAGAATAAAATTTGTTGTAAAAAAAAAATAATGTTTAAATTATTTTTAGGAACTGTTTGTGTGTTGTTATCTTTCCCTTTTATATTCATGACATGTATTGGATGCTCAATGGCACATAAGTGGGCACAAATGTATTACTTTGCATCATTTATATTAGTGTTTCAAATTGGATGGGCTGCGGTTCAAATTTCCCATTTAAGTTTAATACCGGAATTAACTGAGGACTTTCATATAAGAACACATCTCACAGCTATTAGGTAAAAAAATGTTTTACAATAAGATTTAATTCATTTCATCACATGTTTTTTTTTTTTTTTGATGGAGAAGTCAACGCCGTTAGTTCTTATAAACTTTTATGGCTCCATCGGACACAGGGCCCACGGATTTGAATCCGCCGGCTAAGGACAGAACGAGTGTGACGTTCATTTTGTGGTAATTTACCCATAACAATGTGGCGCTAGTTAGGATGATATACATAGCACCAAATTATACTTGTCACCTTGAGATGTTGAATATCATTACTCCAGAAATTTCCCCAGTTACAACGCCCTTCAAACAGGAACACACTAATGTCTGTACACTGCTGTTTGTCGGTAGAATAGCAGCTGCGTTGGTACCTACCACTAGTAAATATGGTTATGGCTAAATGCTGGCCTTGTAAAACGAAGGTTTCATGTTTCGACTCGGGAGACACAATGTGAAGTTTCAATAGAGGTATCAACCTTACTCACCATCTTCAGTCTCATTGTCTCTTAATAACTTGTGAAATCGAAATTGTCACAGTTGTAAGAGTTTAATGACCATCAGTTGATAATTTACTGAAAATGATTTTGATAATGCTAAAGACTTTAGGGAACTTACTCTGTAATAAGTTTGCAAGGTCCAAAAGTGCTGTGTCGTCATCATTGCCCTTCCACTTCTTTAGTATGAGAGAGTTCTGAGGGTGGAACTTGACCGCTTGTTTGTTCCAATCAACAACAATCACCTGAAATTAAGCAATGCAATAATGATAAAATTAAATAAATTCAAAACAAAGAAACAAACATCTCTAAAAATAATAAGCAGATCAATAACCAAAGGCCTTGTAACTAAAGGTTTGCAAGATCTAAAAACGTAAACTGATTCAAAGAAATTAATCAAGACCTAAGAAAGAGGATTTATGTGAACTATGGCTATATAAAAGCAACAACACCGCAAACTTATCGTGCATCACAATTAAAACTTGAGGATTACACACAATTCTGAATTGTAAGCAAATTATTTCCAAATTCTTTGGATAATTCATGTGCTCTCCTCACCTTAGATAAATCGCGATTGAGCCCTTCCAAATTCTTCACATGAACACCATCTATGAAATGTGTAGAATCTCTGAACAGTCTATACGAGATGTACTTGTTCTCCGGGTCCAACTTGTCCAGCACTGGCCAAATCATAAAAACATTTTCCGAGGTGAAAATTATCACTTCGTAGTTCGAGTTGGACACTGCTTGAAGGAATTGTTCGACGCCAGGGCGTTTTTTAAATCTGTAAATTTTTATTAAAAAATATAATTGTCATTAAATTATTATATATACATTTTTGTGCCAATCAGACTATTGATTTTTTCTAAGTATACTATTGTAAATCAACATATGATACAATACTGTTCAAACGGAAAAGCTGATTTTTCTAGATAATTACAGATTTCCCTCAATGTTTTCTTTTACAGGTTGCTCTATCTTAGTGGATATCCTGTTTAATGGTGGTAGATGTCTATTGCCAGAGAACATCTAGGTAGATACCACTGCAGTGCCTATTTCTGCAGCTAAACAGTAGTGTGGCAACATTACTATGTTCCAGTTTGAACAGAGTTGTGGCTAGTGGAATTTCTGGGGGAATGAGATTTAACATCTTTAATCTCAAGGTGGATGAGTGCAATTTGGTACAGTGTATACCATCCTAACTACTGCTATGTTGTTATAGGCAGGCTTATCTCCTTCAACTGAACGTCCCGCTCAGCTTGTCACTTCGTTAAATATAAAAGAATATCATCACCCATATCGGCATTGTATAGCTTGTAGGCTTATCACATACAACTAATGTCACCATCAACTAGAGAATATAAACTGTTCCCAAGGAACGCCAGTCAGCTATTATATTATAGTTATAGAAATGAATTTAAAACAATAGAGTTACCTCCATCCGGTTTGATAGGACCAATCTGGATGCATAAGAACATCAGTGAATTCTAAAACTAGTGTGTAAGTAGGCTGGTACGGCGGCGGCAGCGGGTCGGGCAGGAGTTTCTCACGTGAAGGCTCTTTTATCATCTGGATAACGTTGTTTATTTATACAATGAGTAAATAGCATGCAGAGAATGGTTAATGATGATATCAGTATTGTATTGATGGTACGTTAGCGACCAACTATTTTGGGACCACCGTAGGACCTGTAGCTATTTCTATAATAAACTTAATGTGTTCCGATTCAAAGGGTAGTTGGTAATATTAATGGAGTAATGATACTTAACATTTTATCTCAAGATGACGAGCACGACGTGAAGTAATATATGTCATGTCCAGTTCGTAAAATATCAAACAAAATTATAAAGCCTTAACTATGAGAACACATCCAATGAGGTTGACAAATTGAAGTCATTAAAGATATTTCATATTCATGATTTGTATGGCATACCTTCTCGAAGAATGTGAGTTCTTTCCAAGTGCGTTTCAAATATTGCAACATTATGGGCAGATTTGTAAACTCATCCTCAATAATCTTCCCTTCATCATCACGTCGAGGTGCCCCCATTTCCACAATTAAACACCCTCCTAACACCGTCATAGCTCCACCAAACACTGCAAACCTGATTACAATAAACTAATTTTGAAGCACTTATGGTTATTAGACAAAGAACTAAAACATGTTTTTATGTGAAAGCAGAAAAAGAAGTCTAGTCCAAATATTAAACAATCATGCACATTAAAACATAACACAATGAAAACCATAGTCTAAAATTGTAAAATTGAATTGAATAAAATAGTGATACTGAAACAGAGATGTTACATTATACAATCAATCCAGCAATGGCAAAAATATCAATTGTATTAAATTCCAACAGATTTATATTTAAAGTTACCATTGTTATTCAAGATTTATCTGAATAAGGTGTCAGCGTCAGTAAGGGCTACAATTTTTTTTATAGATTAAGATGTGTAATTGCAAATTACTTCTATGGAAATCAGTCTTACCCAATCTTCATCCGCTTCCAGCTCTTTTCATTTTCTTCAGACTTCTCTTTGTTCTCTTTTTCAAATTTCTCTTGTTCTTTTTTTATTTCTTTTACATCCTCAGCATTAAGAACACCTTTTGGGAACAAGCGTCCTATAATATCAACTTTCCCTTGTTCAGGCTCACCCCTATTTTGCTGCCCTGCAATAAGTAATAATTAGTATTCATAAATATAGTTGTGTAAATTTAATTTATAAGTTTATATATCAGGAGATGGAGTAAAGCTCTTTATTATAACTATTTATAGTTGCAAGTAACCTTTAAATTAATATTTGGAATGTTATAAAATAAAGTAATAAATTTCACTAAAATAGTATAGCCTCAACTCATGGTTCTTATTTCGTGCTGCAGCCTCTAAAATAACCGCCCAACTTAGAAAGGAAGAGGCATACTAAGAATAACTTTATTGACAAGGTATATTTTATCGAAATAAAAATATGTGCTTTAACTATATTGTGGTTTAGTAAGAATACAGGCACAAGAAACAATACTATATTTTAAATGTGCTTCAATATTTGCAAGTTAGCTATTTGATTTGCTTTCGGTGAAAAAAACTAACCTATGTTCTTATCCGAGTAAAACCTAGCTGTATTTGCAGCGAATAAACAAACATTTTGTCTTGAATATAATGAGGAATTTAGAGCTAAAGCCCTACAGCATGTTACTTTTGTTAAAGAAAGAACTTTTCTTAGAGACATCCTAATAAAATTGTTATTCTCATAGCCTAACTAAAATCGAATGAAACAAAACAAATGTCCAATCAGCTGCCAGTGAAGTTTTAGAGTTGCCACCAAAGAATAATAAATAATTTGACAATAGCGTATAATAAAAAAAGATAGACTAATATTTTGTTGTTACAAAAAAAATACTATGCATAATGCCCCCATATAAACGTAGATATTTCAATAAAATCCACGATATTTTTTTGTATTTACATTATTAATTTTTGTTTGAATACTTAAAAAAATATAGCAAAATACTAATATAAAATGTTTACTAAAGCGATTTTTTTACCATTTTATTTTTAAAATCATACCATTTTAATGTATTAAACGCAGTGGCTGTATGAAATAAAGTTATTTCCCATACGCATCAAGAAAAAATACATTGTACGTCAATTTAATACAAAAAATATATTTATGAATTAAGCGGGAATTCGTTTTAAAAGTCCTATGAATATTTATTTTAATGTTTTTTATTTAGAAGTAAGATGGAAGCGAAAAAAAGTTTATTGACGAAACAAAGTTCATTAAAAAACTTCGTTAAAAAAAATCAAAATTTAAACAATGATGTTCAAAGGTACTTATTATTGCATTGAAAAAATGTTTTTCTCGCAGCAGGGTCCTTGTCTTAAAATAAAATTTAAAGTAATTAAAACCGTTAACTAAGTCAATAAGTTCCTTTTTTCTAAGAGAATTCAATATGATTACAAAACGTAAAGCTGTTTTATGCTCATCATCATCAACCGATAGATGTCCACTGCCGGACATAGGTCTCTTGTGATATTTTTACAAAGTACAGTTTTGCGCAGTTTGTTTGTAATCTCATTCATTTTTTTAGAGAGACCAATGAACAACCGTTGGAGAAAAAATCTAAATTTGTTTGGAAATCAAGAACTTCATCAACTTCTGCAACATGTAGGTATTTTAAAGTGAGATAGTTACATTAATCAGTAATGTATTTTGGGTCCCTTTGGTTTATACACTATAATATAAGAAAAACTATGAAGCTTTTATTTTTATCAAATTTAATGTTATTGTATTCATTCTGATCTAATGGTCTCAATTTTTTATTTGAGTTTTTAAAAATTAATATCTAGCCCAAATAGAAATTACTATAATAATGAAGACAAATAAAGTGATAAAGACTGTAAAAATAATTTTACCTGTATTTTATTCACATGTTTTATCTTTATATTTATCTTTAAAATAAGGATTTTTTTTATTTTCTGACATTAAGGATACCATAGAAATCTAATTGCTTTTACTTCTTTTCAGGGACTCCTCCATTTAAAAATAATTCTGATAATAGAAGAAATGAAGATGTATGTAATTAACAAAGTTTTCTATTTAAAACTGTATTGTATTATTCCATTGATCATTAGCATATAAGCCTATAAATTATAGTTGAATGTTAAGTGATTATTTATTAATGTTCTGTTGGATTATGTTTAATTTATAGTTTTATTAATGATATACAAAAGATTATAGTTTTATATAATCATTGTTATGTATATTCTGTTTTTGGATACAGGAATTAGTGAATAAAATTAATGGCAATGAATCACCCAGTGTATTAATAAGCAAGAATAAATCAAATGCTCATATTAACAATAATGATGTGAATGTTAAAAAACTCAATGACAATCAGAGTTGTGACATATTTGAGCCTATGGATTTGGTAAGTTATGTGTTATTTCTAATAACAACACCTGTGTTGTTTATAAGCTTAAGAAATAAGAAATTTTAAAATTACTATATAACAAATGTTTAAGGCAAGCTTTCACCTAATAAAATGACCTGCATTATTTTTTTACTTTTCTTTCTATTTGTAATTTTGTTTTAAGGAATCAAATGAGAAAATAATAATTATGTGACATATTGGTTAACAATAAAATAAAAAGCCATTTTAACAAGAGATTTAAGGTTTTTTATCCACTATGCTTGCCAAGTGCAACTAAGCATGTTTTGAGTACTCAAAAACGAATCTCCAATATTTCATACAGGTTGAATTCAGATTCTTTTATGTTTAGGATATTGTAATGCGTGAGAAGACTCCACCACATGATAAAACAATACAATTAAGTGTTACACCAACACCTCCAAGATATAAAAAGGAAACAAACACAGCAAATGAAAGAAAGTTGAGGACTCCAAAGAAGTCTAGCCTTGCAAAAGACAATGATCCATTGAAAGATTTAAAATTAGATGCGTCACTATCGAACTTACTTAAGAAAATATCTTCACACCCTGCTCTCAACAAAACGGTAAAGGTTATCTCATACATTCACTAGTTGAATCCAATAGGGTCCACGGTGCAGAGGCTGACTGTTCGCTTAGTAACAAGTATGTCCCCTGGTTCAATTCTTGAACCTTACATAATGAGGTTTAATTCATTGCCAGGTTTCTTGAAGGCTGACTGGCTACCTAAATCCTCTCATTGTAATACTGTCGCCATAACAGAATTGCTGCATTCCGACCTTCGGTACATGAGAGCCAGAGTATTCGGGGCAAGCTCACTCCATTATTCATTGTCTTATTATCACTTTTTACATATATTACATTATTTGAATCTTTGGGAGAAAAGTCAATAGGGCTCTTCTAGGCTAGTGCGCTATATCAGCAAAGATGCCACTTACCATAAGATGTGATTGTAATCCAGCATTAGTCTAAAGGATTAAAAACAACTATTAACACCATTTCAAATTGTGTTTAAGTAATTAAAATAGGTCAATACAAACATTTATATAGGCACCTAAATCAGTGTTATAATTTAATCGTTTTTAATTTTCAGGGTGAACATTTGGACATCAATAACGATATAGAAGAGTGTAAATCATTATATATAGAACTATTGGAGAAAATAAGTGCTGCATTTGAGAGAATCCCAAATTGTATAAAAGAGAAATTCCCAGGATATGACTGTAATACATATTCTGAAATGAAACATCTAAGTGCTAAGTTAAAATGTGTTATTAAACGGAAATCTGGATTGGGTCATGATATAAATATAACAGAATCTCAAGAAAGCGAAAAACACGGTAACAAAGGTTTAAGTAATAAATTAAACCCATCAATAGGAACTGACAATGACAGTGATCTAGAGAGTTTTGATCTCGAAAGTAGCAATATTGTTATTAATTCAAAAAACCTCATTTCAAATAAACCCGAAACATCAACACCAGACTTATTTAGTGATAGTCATAAAAATAAATCACATAAATCTATTTACTCACAAGTGCTAGACAAGAAAACATTACCTTTAGATACCATGTCGCCGATGTCTGATCAAGAGTTAGATTCAAGTGTTCAGTCTGAAGCAGAAAATTCAGATCAATCGGACAGTATGAATAAAAGAAGAGGAAAGTTTGTGTTCAAAAGACCATCTCGATTAAACAATGATGATTCAAGTAACCATTCTACTCCCGTTCGGGATGTACCATCTAATACCTTAGAAAGGTTAAAAATTGCATCGGAAAAGCTTAAACCAATGTCTCAACCGGAAGTGCCAAAGTGTCCCCCAAGCGGCAATAGTTCGGTGAAATTTCAACCACCGTATTTCAGTAAGAATGATCTAATGGAGCTCAATGATTCCGGTTCTAATATTTCTCCGGGACTAGAATATACATCACCAAGTGACAACGTCGAAGAGACGGATGAATACGAAGTACCAATTGATATGGATGACGAAACTGATATACTTCCGGAATGTTCGAAAGCTGGTGTTATTAACATAAGCGATTCACTTACGAGTAGTGGCAATGTTCAAGTAATAAACAATAAGGAGGTGCTAGTTGGTGATGACGGTTGGCCGCAGTACAGGTTTGAAGATTTTGAGGATGAATTTGATACTACTGAGAATACAGCCGATGTCATTGATTTAATGGAGCAGTCAGTGATAAAAGACACGACGTCGAAGTATGAAGGGATGGGCGATTTCCATGCGGGTACTAAAAACGATGGAATTACAGGTATATTTTTTGGGACGTTGAATCTTCAAATATGACCTGGGTTTTTTTTGTTTTCGATAAAACGACGAAGCGATCGAGACGTTCATCTGATGGTATGTGATACGCCTGTCCGTAACAACGTAGCGCTAGTTAAGGTGATACATACTGCACCACATTTTACTCACTGCCTTGTGACATAAATTATACACAATAGATAAGTCTCCTTACTCCAATAATTTTACTAACTACAACGGTCTTCAAATTGAAAAACATGATTTGCACACTACTGTTTGACGGTCGAAATAAGAGCTGCGTAGTATCTACTCCAACAGCCTCCGACTACAGAAATCTACATTAACTGAAGTTCTGAGAGAAATTCATCCAACTACAGAGATCTACATTAACTGAAGTTCAGAGAGAAATTCAGTGTTACTTGAAATCTCCATACACAATTTTTTTCTACTTATTATTTTATATAACGAAGTGAGTTAATTTGTTATTAAGCTTTTCCATAACAATATGGGGGGTAATTAGAATCTTGACACTGCATCCCAACTCCTTTGTCTTACATTAATGTATCAGGATGGTGTTTGTCTAATCTGAAGATCCCAAAAATAAACATGATGATTTGCAGGAGAGTTCGACGGCCTGGATTACCCGCATTCGGTGATGATGATGGAGATGTTCAGCGAAAAGTTCGGTCTCAAGTCCTTCCGTCCCAACCAGCTACAAGTTATCAACGCCACTTTATTGGGCCACGACTGTTTCGTACTCATGCCCACAGGCGGCGGTATGTTATTACAAAATGGTTAAAACCTTTTGTGCTTTGAATTCCAACTTTTCATGCAGACTATACTGTGACATAGTCAGGAAGAATGGTTTTCAAATGTCACCTACTAATGATGAAAGATATGTGTAAGAATAGTCTATTTAGGTGCCATCTCCAAGCAATCATTATGGCTTTATGAACAAGGCATCTAAGAATAAAAAACGCATGCTTTTATGCAGCATTATAGCGTAGATCTTACAGCTAACATAGAGTTAGAAAAATAATTAATTGCAGTATTTTTCAAACTTTAACACAGGGTTGTATACAAACTTTTGCGTAGAGTGTAGGGTAAGAAAGCAGACGTAATAACAAACTTCTCTGATCTATTACCATTTTTTATCACGCTGACCAACTCCGAGTTAGCATTGCGGGTTCATGAAAACTATCATTGGTTAACCTCAATGAAGATCGAAGTGCACCTTTTTATGGTGTATAGACTTGTGTTCTATGCATAATGCCATAATAACCTCTATTTTATGTACGTGTTTCAGGTAAGTCACTCTGTTACCAGTTGCCAGCTATCCTGACCCCCGGGGTGACCATTGTAGTTTCACCACTGAAGTCATTGATCCTGGATCAAGTCAATAAGCTGCTATCACTCGATGTTAGTTATTATTCCTTTTTGACTATGAAGGGAAGAAAAGATTTATAAGAGTAGTATATAAATTAGATCCTTTGTACATTAAAATACATAATGGCACATTAATTGGTTGATTAGATCAACAAAAAATCAGGACCAATCCCGTTTATCATTATCTACAAAGTCCTCCAAACCTGAACACAATAATGTTTGCACTGTTCACACACTTAAAGTTTTGTAGTGGGAGCTACCATCTAAACCGCCTCCTTCAATATACTGCCATAATTTACATTGAAGGAGATGGTTTAGATGACCACCTCCTTCAATGTAAATGTACCATCAGCAAACGACAGAGGCCTATAACACTATGTGGATTTGAATGGAGGATGATGAAGAAAGTTAGGTAACTGACAAAGACAAAAATATTGGTTGTATATATTTTTTTGGGTAGATGTATAACTACCAGGTGGACTTGCTGGTTATATAACTGTTTTTTTTTAAATAAACACTACATCAGATCCCAGCGGCGCACCTGTCGGGGGACGTGTCGTTGGCGGCGTGCGACGAGATCTACCACAAGCTATCTATGCGCGAGCCGCTGCTAAAGCTGCTATACGTCACTCCGGAGAAGATCAGCAACTCGCCCAAGTTCCAGAGCATGCTTGATACGCTATACAGCAGGGGAAAGATCGCAAGGTCGATAACCTAAATAGTAATCATATTACGAGACGTAACCGTTGTCCTTAGCTGTAATATAGTAACTGCTTTTCACACAACAACAGCATCTATTTCTGCCGCCGAAAAATTTTGTAGAAATATCGTGTTCCGGTTTGAAAGGCGCTGTGGCTGTTGAAATTAATATAATAACGAGACTTAACTTCCCATGCCTTTTGATAATAAGCTCAATGTGATGTAGTATATGTAATCTTAGTATATATGGCTAGACAGTACCTGGTAACAAAAAGTGATCACAAGTAATTGAACATAAGCCCTTGGTACCATTTTGTGTTTACAATACTTTACTTACCAGCAGTGATGTACTTGTCCTCTAGGTTTGTAATAGACGAAGCTCACTGCGTGTCCCAATGGGGCCATGACTTCCGCCCGGACTACAAAAGGCTTTTCATCCTCCGTGAGAGGTTCCCTACTACCAACATAATGGCGTTGACTGCCACGGCTGCGCCGCGTGTGCGAATGGACATCCTTCACCAGCTCAAGGTCACTAAATGCAAGTGGTTTCTGTCAAGCTTCAACCGTCCGAACCTGGCCTACAGAATACTGGAGAAGAAACCTAAACTCGTCAACCAAGAAATTGCGAAGATTATTAAGGATAAGTTTTTCAGGTAACTTCTTCCAAATATATGCATATATTAATATACAGTTTTTATGAGTCTATAATCTTTGATGTTGGTTAGAATTTTCTTCATTCTCTCCATTTCTTTCGACCTATTTGAAGAACAATAGCATACAAGGACATGAGACTTCCGTGAATACGTATTGAATAAATTGACTCTCTTCTAGTGAGAGAAGGCCACGAGTCCCATTACTGTGAATATTCCTGTTAATATATTCAGGGCGTCGGGCATCGTGTACTGTCTGTCCCGTAAGGAGTGCGATGGGCTGACCGCGGACCTTCGCAAGCAGGGTGTGCAGGCGGCTGCCTACCACGCGGGTCTCGCCGACAAGAAGCGCGAGGCGGTACAGGCCAGCTGGCTGGCCGATAAGTTCAAAGTGGTAAGTGTTTGCGGTGTTACGTTACTCGTATATGTATGTACATGTAATGAAGTTTATTTTCCTGACCAATTAAAAGTTCCATACTAATTAGGCAGCTATTATGAAACCAGATCTTTCAAAGCGTAAAAAGTCTAGTGCAATTGTTTTTAACATTGATTTGAAAATGTTAATAATAATAAAAAAATACATGTATTCCCAGTATTCCCTGACTCACAGTATAGGTT
>DWHS01000088.1:0-11683 GCA_018247935.1 Trogonoptera brookiana
CAAATAGTCTTTATAAGACAGACAATAAAAAAGAAAAGAAATATGAACATAATTGTTCCAATAAACTTAAGAAAAATTCTTCCGACTTGCAAAGGTAAAGTTTTTACACATTTATCGAAAAGAGATTGTTATTTTATACCTAGATTATATAAGCTCCATACGCAATTAATATATCATCCTAATATATTTTTTTATAGAAAAAGAAAGCACTTTACGTATGCCATTTAAATTCGAAATAAATTAATATTGTTTTAAATTGATAGATAAAAGTGCATTACTATTTCATATTTTAACATGATATTTATTCTGACCAAGAGACAAGATTTAGTTTTTATATAGATGTGTTGATATATTCGCAAGATTAATATATTTATTAAAAAAAACTAATGTTACCTAATTAATACATATTAAAATATATACACTTAGATTTTGATGATAAAATTTCCGAAAATAGTAGTTATTAATATGACTTTACAGTGTACAAAGAACGTGTAAAGACAGAGATGCGGTTTCGGCTTCAGCAATAAGTGCATCAAATGTGCATAACGCTGTTTCCTTTGCTAAAAGTGAGAGCTCGAAAGATTCTGATTTTGGTAAGTTTATTTTAGATAATCCAAAGTATATAAGTTTTTATTAAAAAGACACCAAATTTTCACTATTATTACGAAGACATTTACAAAATTACGATTATTTTTTTAGTATTGATAGCCACATAAGTTTTGTACAAAATTTCCGTACCATTAAATAATAGTAATTTGCAGGCAATGTTCATAGTCATAAAATTTTGTTATTTAAAATGTTCTTTTTTAATTTTTTTCGCTTAGATGTTAAAGATCAGTTAAAACAATTAAAACTCGTTTAAAAAAATGTTAGATTTAACATTTATGTTACATAATATTTTTTTCAATTTCAGGAAGTTTTGATGTTTATAACATAGAAACTGCATTACCTGAAATAGATTTAGATGCTATAGAAAATCATTTAAAAGCTGCAAAGGAGGCAGAAAGAAGAGTAAGTTCTACCTTTATAACTTCGTGCGCCTTTATTATTTATTATATAATAGTCACAAAATTAAACTGCAATATTGATTAAAATAAAATCAGGTTTGTTCTGTAAGTTTAAATTGCCGCGCTTAATCAAGTAACAGTGACTGCACACATTCACATTCTCATACCTGTCGTAAGTGCACGTAACAGTTACTTGTTAATAAGGTGCAACTTTAGCTTTCTATAGTGATCACAACGGAGTGGGCACTTTGGCTGCCTTTATGCACCATTTCATTCGTAGTGGCGGTGTACCTACTGACGTGACGTATCTCTATTGTTCTCTTAACACAAACGTTTGTATTTTGTAATTGTTCCTAAGTGATGGCGTCAATGCCGTATTTTAATCCTGAACAAAGGCATTATAAAAAAGATACTCGGTTTTTACTAGATTTATACACTATTACTTATGATAATCATGAATCCGTCGATAATGTTTGTTGCCTCGTAAGTATTATTTTTAATATAGTTACGAATTTAGTATGTACAGTTAAACCATAATGCACACAATAAAATAGAACAAGACTATCGCGGGTTTGTCCTTGCCCTAAATGTCAAAATGTGACAGGATTGTGGCTTTTTTATTTTCTTTCCTATATTGTTAAACATTTCCTGAAATCGAAGTTAATTTGTGCCATAACTAATTCCCTTATTTTACCAAAAATACAAGACTGATTAATATTAAGATGTTTGAAGAGTTGATTAGTATTATTAAAAAAAGATTTTCTAAAACTACGGACGATATTCCTGTATACGTGGATACTGAAAAGACAGGATATAGACGCAGATTGCATTTATTTAAAAAGAAACTAAATAATTCTGATGACCTTAATGTCCCTGGGAGTAATTATTATGATGATCCTGTTTTAAGTCCTAGAGCACTGGGGTCAGCTGAATGTGTATTGACTGAAATTGCCTGGCCGATTACAACAGATAGTAATCCCAATATCTTGGATAAATTTACAAAAATAATAACATTATCAGACGATTTTTCTAATGTTTGTTATGTACGAGGTATTATTTTTTTTTTTATATCAGTAATGTAGCAAATGTAAACCAGTAATCAAAATTTGTTTTTCAGAAAAGAAATGATAGAGAAGAAATTAGAAAACGTTTGGCAATGGATGCCGACAGTGAAGAATATTACAGCTTAGGGCATACTGATAGACCTGGCAAGAAACCAAGTCTTCATTCGCGTCTACAAAATGGTATGTCAATGAAAAAATATTAAAATTTTCTTTGTGGGCAGTATGGGTTGATTGATTTGTGTTTGAATGATAGCTATTGTATAATTTAAATACATTCCATTCTTAAGAATGTTTTCCTACAATTTTTTCATGAATTCATAGTTTTTATGTATTAAATAGTTGAACCCTGTTTTGTTCTTGCCAGTGTATATTAATTTAATTAGGTGGGTATGGCACAATTATATTGTTTATATTCATTTTTATATATACCAATTTCAAGGGGAATGGTTAAATGGTACCTAGTTGAAATGTTACAAAGATGCAAGCAATAAAAGGGTAATGAAATTTGATGTAATTATCATTATCATAAGATGCCTTCTTTAAACTGAAGTTTGGCAATCTCATCTGGAAGCCAAACTATATGTAAAGATATTTGTGAAATCATTAATATTAAAAATTAGAGGATGTCATTTTAATTTTAAACATTATAAGCTATCAATTGTGTTGGATAATATTTTGTGGCTAAATTATACATTTTCATTTCATTACATACTCTAACTGTTGTGTTGTGTTGATTGTTAATGTGATTATGCAGGGAAGAACCTACAAATTTGTTTCATGAATGAGACTGCATCAGACAATGAATCACAAACATCTGACATTGAGAAAAACTTAAATTGCACTAGTAAAAGTTTATCTCGTACAAGTTTTTTTGGCAAGAGCAGTCATAATCATCCATATCAGACTAGACCACTGTCAGTAAATGTTTCAAAAAATGACAAAATTAGCACAGCACAGTGTGGTAAGTCAAATAGTAATGTGTAGTACATTGAAAATGTTTTTACTTAATTTTTTTGCCAGATCATATTTAGAGAGTTGTATTAAGACATTGATGTGGCTTTTTTTATAATTTTTGATTACCATTTTAGAAGATAATAAAGTATACAACTTCTCTGATGTAAAGTTTAAAGGATTAAAGGAAGTGATCTATTGATTATCCTTTTATCTTTTAATATCAATGTACAATATTTTCATTCATAAATCTTTACCAGACTTATTAAATGTTGCTTTCATTGTTGTTTAATTCTTAAACACTTTTTAACTAACAATATGCAATGTTTATGATTTTAATAACTAAGCATCTAGATTAATATAATTAACCAATATATTAAAAAAAAAATGGTGAATAATTCAACATCTGAAACAATTACAGGTACCAAATTACGTTCATCTCCATTCATGATAAAGACATCAAAATCTCATTCTGCTCAATCTTTAAATCATATTGATATTAAAGAGACTGATTTCTATACCTTGCAAGCAAGGTTACAAACAGAAGCCAGGATTGCCTTGGCTCAAGCGAAAGAAATGGCCCATATACAGATGGAGGTAAGTTATAATAGATTTTAAATGTAGTTATAATGTATCTAACATTCATAAATATTTTCCAAATTTACCAAAGTGGTTAATTTACTAAGATATCTCAAAACATTATGAAAAATTATAAAATAGTTACTTGTATCATAGGTAAGTAAAAGACATTATAATTTCTTATTACAAAATGATAAATTGCTTATGGATGAATTGGAACTCTTAATTTATCATAGTGTATTTTGAAAGTAAAATTTGTGACATTGTTGACTATTTAGTAATGTTCATATTTCATAGAGGGAAAGACGCAGCCGATCAGTGTCACCTGTGACAGAAATGCTTCGCCACAGCATGGAGAAAGCAAACGCGCCACTAACACCGGATCGGCGACGTGTTTCACGACAGCTGTTAACTGACATGAACATTGCTCAGTTACAGGTAAATTTTGTGATAATATATTTACTTGATATATTATAATAACATGTTAACATGTTACTTGTTTTCCATTGAATCTAATATGTTACTTCGACATTTGAAATTTTAAATAATCAACTTTATTATAAGGCACTTTCATTAACCTTATTTATGTATGTTTTACTGATTGCAAGTCTCTACTACAAAGACACCATTTAAGTAGATAATCTTGCAGTGACTATTTTTTAATAGCCCTGTGTGTGATTGAGCCGTAAAAGTTCTCAAAAAATATATAACGGCGTCAATTTCATCATCAAATTAAGTGACCATTTTTATATGAAATGGTAGTATACAAACATACTCAGTTCCAGTTAGGAGGGTGTTGTAGCTAGTGAAATTACTGGGTATAGAGATGAGCGCATTGTGGAACAATTTTTATTATCTTAACTAATGAGACAGTGATACGAACAAGTGTTGCACCGAAATAAGAAATAAAATATTATAAAATTTGATTAACACAATTTAAATTACAATGGACATTTAGATTCCATATATGTATAAATATTTAAAGAAAACTTTTTATTTTTTGTATTAAGTTATTAATATATGACTTTTCTATGGACAAGTAAAATAAGAAATAAATATTGTGCAATGTCATTTACAAGGTCTGTTTTAAAGTTGCTATCAAGTATGAAATCCATTTCTTTAAGATTTCTAAATATAATTTTGTTATATTATTGTTATGTAGGTGTAACAAAGTGTGTTACATGATAAATTGTAATTGTGAACATCAATCATAATAGCCATTGTTATGATTGTTTAATATAATAACATTAAATGCTGTATGTGTTATCGATGTATAAATATTATGCATACAGTTTTCCTGACAAGTTAACATTTGAAATAACTTAACTTTTTTCTTTCTACATTTCAGGTTATAGTAAATGAGTTGCATTCCCAAATAGAATCGCTAAATGACACTCTAGTAAAGCTGCTGATGGCTCGTGATGAACTGCACATGGGACAGGACTCGATGCTTGTTGACATTGAAGATCTTACACGTTATCTGTAAGTGTTAAGTATCTATTTTAGGGAACTTCTTTCTGAATTAGAAACAATATTTGATGTGTGATGAAAGTGATGAAGCACAATGTAATGCAGTGTATGTCATCCCAATTAGGACCACTTTGTTATGGATGTGCATCTCATTTGAGTTAGTAGTTATATGGATTAGATGTCCAGCTCGTCTCATTGCTTTGTGGAATAAGAAATAATCAGCCTGCTCCATCTGTTTTAGTGTATAGATAGAATAGACAAATGTCCTAAAGTTATCTTTTTGTTTTTCCAGGGGTGTCAAAGAGCAGACGAAAAAAACTAAAGGTACTGCAAAGTCAGGTGTAAGACGACTTACGTCTTTAGTGCATAAATAACTTCTTCTATGTACATTACCATTCTGCACCGATGATTGATCAATACATGTATAAAGATCAGTAGGCTGAAATGATGATGACGATGATGCTTGTATGCTCGTTTGTACCAATGGATGGAAACATTTAAATGTAAAACATAATGCAGTGATATAGTTCAGTGTTTGCCAGTAGTACAACTTCATGTATACATTGTTAAAAACATATAAAGCTTTGTGATTTCAGATTTATGAAAACATGTGATTGAATATACTTTGTCCATAATTTTAGTAAAATTTAATATAGTGTAACTATGTACACTTACATATATCTCGATATTTAGCATACATGTATATCAAGTTATTGTATCGGAAAGGGGCATTGTTAATATGATTGTGTATTCCAATTTATGTATTACTTTGTATATGTATAGAGGAGATTTTAGTATTATCTCCGTCGTATTTAACTGTCTCTATACAAAATTATATTAGCGATGTATTCACATCCCCGCTTTGATTGAATCTCTAGCTTATCTAGTTAATGGCAAAATAAATAAATATTTTTTCATTACAATGCTCACTGTTAAATAAACCTATTAGTATATATGTGGATATACATTTAAATCTGCACGATAATAAGGATTCAAAAATTATCTGAACTTAATTATATATATAAATATTTATGTGTGTGTACGTTGATATAGTGACCAATACACACCAATCTAAACCAGTGAAAGTATATGCACTAAATACATAAGGTACATTGAACAGGTCCTCTAGGTCTAGAAATTGTCAGATCTGGCAATATGGTTGTGTAATTTGCTTAACTCTATGACAACTGTGAGAAATTTTCTTTGCTCATTTAATCTATTCAATCAATTAGGTTATTATAAGAGGTCATAAGATAATCATTTCAGCTACTGAAAAATTGTTCTTTATGGCTATATCGAGTTTATTTAGCACCAGCAAATATATTACACTTCCTATTTAACCTCATTGATCTTAAAATAAAGGCATTATTTATTATAAACTATATACATCTGGCATTTCCCATCTTTATATAACTGATTCCCTTATTTGTCTTGCCAGATATAACTTGACCAATCTCTTAAGATGGTTTTAGTTGCATCTATTTTAAAGATACAGTAATATTTTAAAATTGTTCCTAAATATCCATATCAAAGACCGAGTGAATGATTGTGCTATGTACACAGTATTTATTTTTTGACCCAATTTATTATTTCAAGTCATAGCATTGGCTAAATTTATATTCTATATTTTATACATAAATATTAATAAAACCAATATGCTGATGACAACAAAAGTTACTGAATGATCTTGATTTATTTTATGTCTTCGTTTATATAATTGCAAGCAAATGAAAGATGATGTAATCTTTATAAAAATAGTTTTCAGTAATTCTTTTCGTCCTTAAATTTTATACTGTTTTCCACATGTACTTTTACAACCAATTTGTACAGAATTATTCATAATTATGAAAACTTCAGATAATACATACAAAGTAATAACTTATAATTGAATCAGAAAGAAAATATTGATATTATTTTATATATTATACTTTGTGGGCAACAGTTAAAATATTACACAATAGTTATTCTTTTGGGGGGTTTATTGATATTCGGAACAGGGTGTCGTAGTTATTTTTTTTATTAGGCTAATGTTTTTCGTTATGGTGTCTATAACCATATTTTTTTTACTTCTATTGTGTTCTATAAGCGCATCACATAGTTACCATTTGTTATTATTAACGTATCATAGTCGTACCGAATGAGTTAAGCGTCAGTGATGGTTAATACATTAAATGAAATTCAGTTGGGTATTAACCCAAATATTAATTTTTTCCCTATCTCAATAGGCGGTTATCACACTTTTTGTAAATACTTTTTGAATTTCAAATTCTAGTGGCAATTTAAGGTACGACTGAAAGATTATCAACTGCGCACTCCTATTTTTTTTTGTTACTTAAATAGTAACTTACGTTTCTTATATAAAAGCAGTCCCTCGCTGAGCTAGCACATACCTGATCTCCACTCTAATTCTCGATCTCCACAAGTAATACAGGTGAATAATTTAGTTCCTTCTTTGGTGCGATTTTTAGTTTTATCTTTAGATTTAAATTTTTAAATTTACTCCATTACAATTTAGTTGCTAAAGGTACTTGTTATATTTTGAAATAAGTGGGTTTATTGTTTTTTTTTACATTTTTCTCTGTTTCTGTTGTCCTTAGATTTAGCATACACAAACATTAAAAATTATTCAACTGCACACGGTATTTCTTATGATACAAATTCATTACAACATTTCTAACTTGTAATACATATTGCTATTATATTCAAGGCACGCTATATTATTTAAAAAAATCAGGCCATATTATAAAAACTAATAGTAACTTGTAATTAGCTATTTACTTATTTTTAGCGATTTCACTTCACCGGAATCACTATACGAAGTCTTGACGGATATTTGTAATAAAAGTAGCATTATGTATTTCGCAGCACTATATTATTATTTATATGAAATTTTCATCGATCGTTCTCAATATTATATTGGTATTCTATACAAGTTCTGAATTATTTTATTGACAAAGTTTTCATTAAATATTTAATACTACATAATCTCTTAAATATACAAGATAGGGACGGCAGCTGGCTCATATAGATAGATTTCGCTGTTATATCGTATATAACCTACATACTTCTAACTTAATATAAATGTTCACCGGCTAAATAACCTAATTGTTCATCGTACAGAAATTTCAGGTTAGATTGTTCAGTCGATGACTTTATAGGTTAAAATAATCCTGTATTCAAAAGTTATCTTAGAAATCTGTATCGATTCGCCAAGTCCGGGTTATTAGTAATCTTGTAATCTCTTTAGTCTTGATGTACAAAGATCTGATCTGCGTAGTTTTAACTCCTTTTAGGTTTTCTTAAAATATATTTTAAGGTCAGTATATAGAATATGTATGAATATGAAGGTTATTACGTTTATTTTTATTTCTACGTGATCTTTGTAAATCAAGTACTACAGACTAATAAATGCGAACATACGCTTGGCTTATTGATAATTTCTTACAGACCTTGTGATAATTATCTTCTTTTGATGACTATTCGAAATAAAAACGAGGAAAATGCATTGGTTTTTTTTTATTTCAGTAACCATTATAGACCTGCAAATTCCATCTCACTGAATTTTAGTGAACAAAATCTAGATCAACTTTGTAATAATGTCTTTAAAGGTAACAAAACTTCTGTAGTGGTCAAGAAAAATATATGAGTTAGATCATACTGTGTATTTATCATGTGTGTATACCAAACTGAATGATGATGTGATGCTATATAATCCTAAATAGTCAAATACAATAAGTTCGTATTATTTTGGTACGTTCTAAATAAATGAAGTTATCACTGATTTATATGACGAAATGACGATATTAATTACTGCGATGAGAAAGTAACTTCAATAAAAAAAAAAACATTTAAGTAATGCATAATTCCTTAAGGAGCACTTTAAAAAGTCGATATGGTTTCTCAGGGGTGGCCGAAGCGCCTGTGATGCCTCTGATAGTACAGGCGGGTTTTGGCTACGGTAACTGTTTATTGTAAGGCAAGCCGTATGCCTGTTTGCAACCTTCGTGGTTAAAAAAAACTAACAATAGGATTAACCTTGTAATGAAAAACAGTGGCCATGACAAACGTCAAGAATGCAGTGGCATTTAATTATTCACTTACAATGAAATCTTCTAATCCAAAACAAAAGTTGATTTATATGCAAAATATAGATGTTGCTTCTATGGTGTAATATCTGATTGAAAATGTACCTTGAGTTCACCTAAATTATTAAAGTCTTGTATTAAGAAATATTTTACAACTGTGTTGTAGGTGCATACATGATGTTTCCATGACAGTAACAATTATCTGTAACCACCTTTTACCGTTTAAGGAGCTTCCAATAGACAATAACTAAGGAATGTATCATTTATGAAATACTTGTGAAAAACATTTCTGCGACGCGTAATGTTACAATTATTATTTTTTAAATGTGTATCACCGCGGCAGGTGATACATATAGGATCGTTAGTAAAGTATATATCTATGTTACTTATATAATAGACAGTATTCAGTTGGTGAACGGAAAACTAAATTATTTAAGTAACTAACCTAACCGTTAAAGTTCCAAATCAAATTTTAATATTATGCACCACTCGGTATCAATAAGATTACTAAAAACATCTAACAATATTTTGTATAGTTAATTTTTTTTTCTGAGCGATTTATTATAATTCAAGTTGGTACTTTGAATGGTCGACGCTTTCTGTACAGAATGTTTATGATGAACAATAATACGTTTTAAATGTATGTAAAGTTTGTGGGTTTTTAAATACTTTAAGACAATTGAAAGTAATGAAAAACAGGAATCCACATTTTTGCGTACGCCATCACGGTTACTAAAATATATTTTTTACAGCGGAATCCTAGCTAGGTTATAGCTGTATGTGTTGGATTGAAATTCGATGTAATTACCCTTTGCGGCATCTTTGAGCAGTTGCGTAAAATAATTTCCCAGATTTAATACATAAAATAATTTACGTAAAAAATAACTGTCCATGCTTTATAATCTTCATAACAGAAGTATCCATTATTACAAAAAAATATGTATCGATTTTTCGCAATTGTAACACGATAGTTCAGTGCCGAAATTTATATGAACGATAACATTAATTAATTCAGGGCGACGGGTCAGTTCCCACAATCCTACAGTATATCGTTGCGATGTCAAAACCACCGCTGACCCCAAATTGGAAGCGTCACCTGCGCTGCCCAGGTGCGTCCACGCAATTAATTTCATCCAACAATAATTACCTAACTATAATCAAAATTTTATGTATTTTATTGTCTTTGTCACATTTGGAAAAGAAATTAGAAACACACTTGAGTTAAGTTAGTTTCCTTGCTTGCGAAATATCTTTGATAAAAACAGTTCAATTTATTGAGCAGCCCCTGTCCTAATTGAAAATGTGAATGTAGATAATTAATTGTAGGGATGGATACATTTAATCGTGAGAATAAAAGCTTGTTTGCAGTTTATCTTCTCTTTATGGACAATCGCTGTTTTAGACAAATTCATTTCCGGTGGGAATTGTTAATTACCATTTTAATGACGATACCTGTTTAGAGTTCAATGTACATTTTTGTTATTTTGTACACAATCATTAAGTATCCCATTTGCGAAAATATTTAATATTTTAAACCCAGAAAGGCATACAAAGATTTGTTATCAACATACAATAATAATATTGACAAATAGATTAACATTTGTTTTTTTTTGTCCTTTTTAAATACAAAAAGAAAATGATTTACCCGATTCAGTTGTTATTTATTGTAGGTTAGATTAAGTATAGTTTGTTACTGCAAGTGTTAATGTATTTAAAGTTGGTACCAATTTGTTCTGTAAATTGGAATAATAGAAAACGATTGCCGCGACTGGCTTTGTTTTTTTTATATAGGCTTGTACGTTATCATCATTTTAAAAAGCTTTAACACAAATTCGAAGCAGAAATTCATTTTACAATTATTTAATATAAATCTTGTTTATACGTTTCGGTGGAGGAAGTTTCTTAGTGTCGCGTAAAATAAGTTATCACCCGCGTGATCCGCGGCGGCTCGGCGACGCATGCAAATCACCGCGAGCTGCATGCGGGCGCCGGCGGCGTCACCGCATCGGCCACAATGCGGGGCGATTGCAGCTATTTCAACACTATTTTTAAAACAAATTTTTATAATCGGCACTTTTTATTCTCCATAATAACGAAAATCTTTTAGAGGGCAACATAGGAGGTAATCATAGTTGCATGAATTAAACATTTATTTTTACCAAATTTTATCGTATTCGTAATGACACCACATTGAGTTTCTGAATTAACCACAAGAATTCTTATCCATATGTAAATATATTTTATGTTATGATTTTTAATTTTCGCAGCACATAATCAATAATAAAGTACTTGCTTATGTCTCATCTCGTTAAGTGATATCAAAGATCCCCCTTTAATGGAGTTTCTTTTGCCCAAAATATATGTGAAGTTTTAAGTAACTTCTAGATATTGTGATGGTGGTTATACTTATTTTTTTTATTTAAAGAAAGCGACGAGACGAGCGGGATTTTCACCTGATCGTTAGTGCTACGCCTGCTCATAATAACGTGGCGCTAGTTAGTATGATATATATTGCACCACATTGTAC
>DWHS01000089.1:0-11678 GCA_018247935.1 Trogonoptera brookiana
GAATAGAATGGTCTTTAATATGTTTGGCATTTCTTTTCAAAATTCTAAAACCAAACTTGAAAAAAGATGTGGAGACTGTTTTAACAAGGATTGTTCCTCTACTGTGTGAGAATCATCCACAGTATATAAATAACTTTGCTGCAGAGAGTTTTGCATTTGTAGCAAGAGATATAAGAGACAAAAGTAAATTTATGCAACACATACTTCATTATCTTCTATCAAATGATCAAGTTAGTAGTAATCATAATTTATTATTATTGATATATTTGTTAGCAAATTATTATTACAATGTAAATTTGTTTTTCAGGCTGTTGTAGGTATAGGTCACTTGATTTTTGAAATTCTTAAGGGAGTTGGAAATAAATTTCACAGCTGTGCTGAAAGCTTTTTTCCACTATTGTTGAATTATTTAAAAGAAAATAATGTGCATCAAGAAATACTATTTAAAGTTCTTACACAAACCCTAGAAGATACTTTGCACAGCATATCTCCCAAAGAATTTTCTATAATTTGGTCTCCCATACATAAATTTATAGAAGATAATTTTAATGAAGATTATAACAATAGCAAATCTTTAGTATATGTGTTAAAGCTGGCTGGTCAAGTTATTGAACATCAAAAAGGAAAATTTCTTTTAAATCCACAACATTTCTCTATTTTGCTTGTAAAAGTAATTTGTGAACAATCAGTGGAACCAGTTTTAGAAGTCTGTGCTCAAATTGGAGTATTGTTACTACTTTCGCCCAATATCCTTCTGTCACAAGAACATGCAGGAATCATAATAAAATCTTTGGTGCCACTCCCATTCCCAAGTGTTTTAATAAATTTTGTTCAAAATGTTATAGACTACTCACAATTTGATTTACATATTCTACCCTCATTTTTAAATTTTGTTGTGGACTTGAATTTCAGTGATCAAGCAATGAATGCTTTATCAAAAATTTGTTTAGCTAAGTCTCCATTATCAAAAAATGGCTTGAAGCTTTTTGAATGGGTAAAATACCCTTTGAATTTTGGAAAAGGCCTACCATTGGTTATGGAATATGTTCAAAATGTTTTAAACAGTAACTTAGAAAGTCAAATGTCAAATCCGGATAGATTCATAAATGTTTTAATATGTTTACCACATATAGAGAACTTAGATGTAAAATTGTGCAGCAAGAAAATTAGTTATGTTATGAATTGCCTGTTGGACATATTGGATAGTGGAAATCCCGACCAAAACTTACAAAGAGATAAGATTCAGTGTGATAACAGTGAACCAGCAAGGCAGTCAAGAATAGTGCTGTTTCTATTAGCTAATGCCATAGAATGTGTAGTTCACATATCTAGTTGTAAAGGCATGAAAAATATTTGTGAATTAGATAAACTTTTGCCTGTGATAGTTCCCCGTGCTGCAGATCCTAATAATCTAGCAGCATTACAACTACTAGATCTATATTTAACAGCATATGAACATGAAAATGGATTACAGTATGCATTTTTGTCATTAGTTGATTCATATATTCGACCAAATATATCATCTCCATTTCATATTGTAAGTATTACTCAACATATTTAAAAATCATATAAATATAGTTACTAGTAATAATAAATACTATTTTTTACAGATACGTTTGTTAACTACACATATTTATAAACTATTTGAAAGAATTGAAGAACTAGATAATTCTGTCCCAGTTGGTGGTAACATAGAAAGGTTTGCAATATTTAGCAAATGTTTTGAAGTTGAGTCTATAATACCATCCATCCAGGAATACAGAACTCAGATAAATATTTTGCAAAAAATTACATTTAACACCCCACAGTATGTCCTAGCAAAAGACACAGAATATCACTTTTTTGCTCTGAAATATATGCTTGGTGTATTGTATAATAATTTCAAGTTACTATGGGAGCCAGTCATCGAATTCATTGCAGGTTATGGTAATGCATTAACTGCTGCAGAGTTTTGGCCCCCATTTTACGAAGCCCTCGAATTTTCTTTTACTAATGCTAATAGCAATTTATCTGTATTTCAATTCGAAAGTGAAATGAATACAGATTTTAAACCATTACAAGATTTGTATATTTCTTATAACAATTTGCATGAAAAACCTGACCTACACAATTACAGAAATTTAATGTTAAAAACTATGACCCACTGCATACAAGTGTGTGAGGCAAAAAATAAAGATGTGGTTGTATTATTTCTGAAATTCATTGAAGATGAGTATAAGAGAAATACAAATACACTCAAAGTTGATATAGAAATCTATAAAAATTCTGAAATGGATATTGATGACTCCGAAAATGAGGATAAAACAGATATCAATGAGGAACTCAAGAAAGTCGAGCATGTAAATAATTCTGGTAATGGTAAAATTGTGTTTAAAACATTGATAAATATAATGCAAGTTTTAGCTCAGTTCAAAAACCCTCGGGCCTTACATAAAGAACCTGTATTTTGGGAACTTTACATGGAGTTTCTAAAAAATAGAAATCCTGGTCTTCAAAAGTTTGCATTGGACTGTATCATAAATTATAAAAATAAAAATGTTTTGGCCTATAAATCAAATTTGTACAATCTGATAGATGACAAAAAGTTTACAAATGAACTTACTCTCTTTAAAATTACCGAAGATTCTAAAAGTATTCAACCTGAAGATAGGGAATATGTTATTCCTATAATTCTGCGAATTCTCTACGGCAAAATGACGTCCAAGTTGGGTGCAGACAAAAAAGGAGGTGGTCAAACTAAGAGGTCCCTTGTAATGAGATATTTAAGTGGATGTAAAGAAAGTGAATTGAGATTGTTCCTCGAAATGGCGTTTTCCTACTTCCAAGAATATATGACGATGAGTCCAAAAGAAATTTACGATAATGTTTCAAAAAAAATGGATTTAAAGTCAGTGATTAATCCTGGAAAAATGCACAGTTTTTTAAATTTATTTGATGTTGTGCGTGAATATTTTGGAGGTTCACTGAAAGATCAATTATTGTCTCAGCTCTTTAAAGTGTTTTTTGCAATTTGTTCTCAAATTGCAGGGGTATTAAATAACGTTGAGAAGGTACATATAAGCTATGTCAAAGTTATGAAAAATCTGAGAACAATATCTATAGGTATACTGGGAAAATTATTTGATCAATTCAATAAATATGTTTGGACTAAAGAAGAATTGTTTGTGATATTTGAGACTCTGATTTGCCCTTTGATACCTAAACTTCATATTGAAGGTATCCACAGCCCAACGTCGTTGTTAAAATTATTCAATATATGGTGTCAAAATCCAAGATATTATATTCTTCTTGTAACTTGTCCTGAAAATGATACAAACTTGAGCGTATTACCAGCTATATTTAAATTACTATTAGCACCAAAAACAAATCCAGGGGTTGTTAATTTAATTCTAGATATGATTGAAAAATTATTAACGTTAACAGAAGATGAAGAGGAAAAGGAGGAACCGCCTATTGAAACATTTAAGTCATTAGATGTTAACTATGATTTGCCGCAAGATATAAATTATGGGAGTAGAATCCTGGTTCCACATTTGACAAGTATTTTAGATATTATGAAACGGCGTGTTGCAAATAGTGCAAAGTCAAACACTGTTCATAAGAGAGACCTTTTAATTCTCTCAAGAGTGACAGAATTAATCACCTTACCAGAGATGTGTGATGATTTATTAAGTTTATTGTTACCCATTTTAATTAAAAAAGTTTGCTTGAATATGGCCGAAGAAAATATGGAACACGCAGTCAATATTATTATTAATCTTTTGGGGCACAGTGTCAATCCTCAGCGATATATTAAAAACATAGCTGTTTTGTTTAATAAAGTAAGCCCGGTTGACGTGAGAAAGCTATTAATAAAACTTCTTTCATCGATTGCTGAAAATATGACAAATAATAACGAAATGTTTTTGAAAATTGCCTATATAGTAACAGAAATGAATGCGTATAATAAAAGATGGATAGAACAACCAGACTTTGATAGAAGACTAAATGCCTATAAGGAGATATACAAAATGGCTGACGGCAACGAAATCAGTATGGATCTTGCTATACTTATCGTGAATAATTGTTTCTTCTTTATTCGTACAGAAAAAGACATTGGACTTCGCGATAGTGCTGCTCTATGCTTAAAAAGAATTCTACCCAAATTGTTGCTCAAGAATTGGTCCACTACCGACGGTCAATTTCTCGTAAAGGATACTGTTTTACCTCTTATTTCAACAGGTATAAGAGACAACACCAATGAAAATTTACGCACAGAATCTATTTCTCTATTAGGAGAGTTAGCAAGAGAATGCCCAGAAGCGAACGTTGTTTTATCAGATCTAAGTCATTTCATTAATAAAGAGGATCGAGAAGTAGATTTCTTCGAAAATATCTGCCATTTGCAGTTGCACAGACGTGTACGAGCTCTACTAAAGTTTAGCAAAATAGCTCGGAAAATGATTAAATGTCCGTCGCCGAGAACATTAACGAATTTCATTTTACCTCTTGCATCTGTTTACATATGTGATGATAAATACTCAGACAAAAATTCCTTAATTGATGCATGCATTGAAGTAGTCTCCACTTGCTGCAGATTATTACCATGGTATCATTACGAAGTTATTCTTAAATTATATTTAAATAAATTGCGTCATTCCACTGAACATCAGAAGCAACTGACCCGTATTTTAGTTGGCATTGTTGACTCTTTCCATTTTGATTTTTCCAAAGTTCACAGTATAGAATTACCTAAAGCGTTGCTTACAAATTTCGATACTGGGAAACCAGAGGGAAGTAAACTAGTTGAAAATGGCACAGTAAAAGAAATAACTGATGAAAACGTTGAAATTAATGATTCCGAATTGCAAAATTCTGAAATGATTAATGATATTGAAACGGATTTACAAATAGCAGATAAAATCGAAGAAATAGAAGAGAAAAAATCAAATGAAGTTGTTGATGTGCCTGCTTATGAGAGGGTTACGAGTGTATCACCTTCAGTTGCCAATAGAATAATAAAATCTTTGACCGCGGGACTTTTGCCTCAGTTGAATCGGTAAGATACAAATACATTTAAGTTAATCAAGTTACAGACTGTGGTTCAGAGATTATCTAATATTATATGTGAAATGTGAGTATAATAGCATGTTGCGTACATAAATACTTTGTAATTTTTTACAGTGCGATTGGTAAAATGACTGAGCACGACGAATCACATAAGCTAAATCGTCGGCGTACTGGTTTTAATAGACAAGAGGAAGACATGGTTCGCGTACCAATTGCTCTAGCATTAGTTAAGTTATTGCAGCAGTTACCAGGTGAAATTTTAAGACATCAGTTACCAGGGTAAGTTCATTTATTCAATTGTATACTACTCATTCAATTGTTACCACGACACAGTAGCACATAACCTAAAAGTATCCACTGGTTATTTCATAATATGCTCCAGTTTGCTATTAAGCTAAATCAAGAGGAAGGTGAGATAAATGTTAAACGGTTTGATTCTTTTTTTTTAATTCAACAAAATGATTAGACGAGTGAGACGTTCACCTGATGGCAAGTGATACACGCTTGCTCATAGCAGGTATGTGGCGTAAATAGGTTGATATACCGCCTCACATACCACATTGTGCTCAGGGCGATAAAATACAAGATGTTGATTCTCTTTTCCCCAGCAATTATAATTTTAAAGCAAATAAAAAAATAAAATACAAGCAAATTACTTATAACGTCAATTATACCAAAATACAGAAGTGTTTACACACTACTATTTGTGGCAGAAGTAGGCGTTAATGATTAGTAACGTAATTGATTTTTTTTATTTAATTTCAGTATCATAATAAAATTGTGCTCATTTTTAAAATCGCCTTTAAAGCAAGTGAGGATAATAGCACGAGATATAGTAAAAAAAATTATGTTGACCGTCGGTACATCATATCTTGGTATTTTGTTGGAACACCTTACTTTATTACTAACAAGAGGATTTCAAGTACACGTCTTAGTTGCGACGATACATTCAGTTTTGGAAGCTTTAAAAGCCGAGTTTAAATCTGGTGATTTGGACGATAACTTACACTACATACTAGATGTATGTGTAAATGATTTGTTTGGAGCTCTTTCAGAGGAGAAGGAAGTGGAAAAATTGCATTATAAAACACCAGAGGCGAAACCGAGCAAGAAGAGCTACGTTACATTAATGATAGTTTCACAGAATCTTACAGAGAAGTGTTTGATCAACCTACTTTTGCCTTTTAAAGAAGTTTTACAAAAACATCATTCTAAGAAGATAGTTTTGAAAGTCCAAGAAGCTTTAATGCACATTTCTAGTGGTTTAGTCACAAATAAATATATAGATAACGAATCATTATTCGTATTCCTTCATGGCATAGCATCTGAAAGCATACCGGAGTTCGTCTTGGGAGCACCTAAACGTGAATTATCCGATAGTCAAAAAGAAAATATGTTACGAGTAAAACCAGATTGTTTTATTATACCGGCAACACCGAAGCGCAATAAAGAATCACAAGCGGGACTCGTAAAAAATTCTAATAAAACTAATGCTCATGTTTTAGTTGAATTCAGTTTAAATATACTTTATATTATACTTAAGAGGGAAAAGGTTCCAAGAATGGAATGCAGAGCCTTTGTGGACCCTTTGATACCATTGCTGGTGGATTCATTGAAGAGCGATCATGTCAAAGTAGCTACAGTCGCGTTAAAATGTATAACGACTCTGTGGACCGTGAGAATGAGTACACAGACGCTGGAAGAGATGATTCATGATATTGTGCAGACCATATTCTTAATGCTGCATAAATATGCAACATTTGAGATCAGTAAACAGAACGATAATTATCATTTAGTGAGAAATTGTTTTAAGGTAAAAAAAATCAAACATTTGTAACAAATCGCAATTTTCTTAATCTTCGAAGTAACACGCTGTGCCCACAGTTAATTTAGGGTGTGATACGCGTGCCTATATAAATGTGGCCTCAGTTACGATGATATACAGTCCACCTTGTAGCTCTCCTCGCCTTAAGACACAAGACATCAAGTGTTGCTGCCATAAAAATTTCTATAGCTACGATTCAACTTAAATCGGAATATTGTATTGTTTGTTGATGTCTGTAAGAGTAAGAGCTACTGTGGATCTATACGGTCTCCGGAAACAGAATCCTATTACCAGTAATTTTTACTTTGTATATTTTTATCTTTGTAGGCCGTTACAGTGTTAATACGTAATGTTAAGTATTACACGTTAGAAGCCGATCAACTGAAGACTCTGCTACTGTATGCGGAAGAGGATTGTCAAAGCGATGAGAAGCAAGCGAACTCATTTTCGTTATTGAAGGCAATATTGGAAAGGAGATTAGTATCACCCGAATTGCATGAAGTTATGGAGAAAGTATCCAAAATTTGTATACTAAGCGAATCGGCGAGATCAAGGTAATTACATAAAATAAAACTTTAATATTTAGTGTTTCTTGCTTGCCTATTAATTGAATAAAAAAGTTAGATTAAAATCATGTTTAAATTGTGTTTTTTCTCATAAATCTATCTAGATCACAATTTTACATGTTGCGTATTCATCTAAAATCCTATCCTATTGCGTTAGATCTTTTAATATTATTCTTATATATTAAGGCTTTCGTTTTTAGGGACGAAGCGCGTGCGCTGTTTGTAAACTATTTGACTTATTACACGCCCGGAAAGCGTATGGACAAATACATTCAGTTCTTTGTGACACAATTAAATTATGAATTACAGCACGGAAGGGAATCATCTCTAAAATTTTTGGAGATGATCATTAATAAATTGCACGTGGTAAGATTTTTTAGAATAAACTTTGAATATAGTTCAATCAGAGGAGTTTAACAGAAAAACTTAGAGCGACAAGGGTTAATAGAGTGTGTTCTTTAGGCGCAGCTTGTCAAGCATGGGGATTATATCTTCCTAGCTTTGGGAGCTTGTATGCTAAACGACAGTGCGCCAGAATGTCGTGCTTCCGCCGCGGGATGCATCGAAGCCATGTTGAAACGGTTTCCGGCAGTCGAGAAGAAGAAACTCTTTGATCTTGTACTTGCATTCTTCCAGGATACACAGGTGAGTAATTAAACAATCTAATTGTGGGGAACATTTACTATTTAAAACTATAACACTATTAAGTATTATCATCATCATTATAGCTCATAGATTATCTTCGCTCAAACATTTTCTTGCCTCATCTGCTGACTGATCTTCTTGCTAGGTTGTATAAAAATTATAAATATAACGTGTATAACAATGTTTTTTATACAATTATAGAATGTAATGACTAACTAGCAAAATAACAATGCGTTAACACGTTTTATTACTTTACAGCCAGTACATTTTGAATTAGCAGCACAATTAACTACCAGATTTGTTAATGTTGAGAGAGAAGAATTTAAAACTCGTTTGAGCACAATTCTGCCGTTAGTCAGCGGTAAAATATTACTTATAAGTAACGACATTACCGAAGGAAGATTTGTGAAGATCAAACTTGATCAAGGCGATAAAACAGATGAGGATAAACAGAAGGAAAAAGATCACAGCCTCGTACAGATGTTGAATCTTATTGAGAAGATCACAATCCAATGCCCGTCCAGTATGAAGAATGTTAAATACTTCAGCGATTACGACGATATAGCGCAGCAATGTCAAGCATTGTTGGCGTATCCTCACGCTTGGGTCAGGTTGAAATCGGTTCAGATCCTGGGTCAGATACTTTCGTGTGTCGATCCAGAGGGATTGGATATGATAGTGAAGAGGAAGTTGGACAGTGACAGAGGTTTCATTTATAACGAGACGGAGGCCTGTTTGAGGAGTTTAGTTTTGGATTTGTGCGCTCAGTACACGCAGAGTGTCAGTAAAGATATGGCGGATCATGTAAGTGTAGACATAATGTATGGCCAAACTAGATAAATGGTATTAGCTCTGTCCTTGTAAGATATCTCCTACCCATAGAAACATTAAGTAGCCTGTCTCCTTTCAGGTAACCGATGTAATGTTCGCAATATTAAAGCTCGTGTATTCCATGTCCTCGTTTAAACTGAATGTCAGAGTAGAGAATGACACGGAGCCGAAGACGGATATGGACAGCCTTGCGAAAGTCAACATCCGCTGGATTTTGTTTAAACTGAGGAAAGCCATAAACGGTGAAGTCGCTAAAGCGCCTAAGTCTATGAATATTGTAAGTTTTTATTTTGAGAATATTTTGTGTTGTATATCAGGCCTTGACGTTCTCTGTGGTACAGTAATTAAGCATTTACTTAGTTCGAAATCCTCGAGCTTAGCCATTTAGCTACCGCTCTCATGTGAGGGTGAAGGTATTCTGATCTAGAAAGTTTTTCAATTCACAACTTCATTCTTACTGACACCATGTGAAACTGAGGTGAAGTGTTAGCCCAGACTAATATTTATTTTTATTTCAGAGAACAGCTATATTTACGATGTGGCTTCACGTGATCAGCTCTATGGAGTCCGAGGACTTGAACAAGGTCATTGACGTGCTCCTCCCGCCCATAGTTCGAGAACTTTCCACTGGAGATGCGTCGACACCGGCAACGTTGGCTAAGCAGTTAGCTGGGAGATTAGGCAAGAAGTTGAGGAGGAAGATTGGGGATATCGAGTATAGTAAACTCGTGGCGGAGGCGCAAACAAGACTAAATATAAGGCGAGCTGAAAGAAAGAAGGTTGTATAACTTTTCTGGCAATTATGTTTTTGGTTGATTAAGGCAGAGTGACATATTTGTATTCTTTAAATTTCGTATTTCTTTGTCTCTTTCATTTCCTGTCATAGTTTGAAAATATTAATTCATGCAGTTCACATGACTTCTCCTTTTTCTATGATGGACATACAATTTATCTCAAATTCACAGATGTTCAGTGACGACAATGTCACGTCACTTAATACACGTCATTGTCACTTACGACAATATGAAAGTTTCGAACCCATTGATGTTTTTAATAGATTATACTCAAAAAGAAAGTGTACAACTATAGCACGATATTAATGTTTTGAACTCATTGGTGTTTTTAACAGATTATACTTCAAGAGAAAGTGCATAACCCAGAGAAGGCGGCCAAAAGAAAATTACAGATTAAAGAGAAGAAGAAACAAGTGAAGAGAATGAAACTGGCCGAGGCACACGGAAAGAGATCGAAAGGGAGGAAACGGAGAGCTGAAGACATCGATATTGAGGAGAAATTGTTTCAAGATGATTAGAGGTATCATCCACTCAATGATCTACACAGACGCTGCTTTGCGGATGTATTTATTTTGTATCTGTATTTCTGAAAAAATAAGTTTTTACGGAGTAAATTTTTACAGCGTTAAATATGTGTAACAAACACATATTTAACACCGTAAAAATTTAATCGGTTGCTGTAGCGCCATCAAGTCGCAAATTATAGCAAAGTGGTCAAAGAGCAAATGTTACTGATGTCCACTGCCGGAGATCGTCTAGTCCACCGCAGCGTCCATTTCTTCCGCGAAACATTAGTGTAAAAAAACAATACTGTTTTGCAGTTTGGAAGGCGCTATATAGCTATCGTAATTTCAATACTTTATTGTTTACCATCGGGTGAACAAGGACAGTCTCCGCTTCTAGAACATAGATATGTATATAACATTTAAAATACGCGAGGTCTATACTGTTGAGTTCTATTTTTACATTGTAAATATTAGCAATTAATCGAGTTTGTTATATATACTGTATGATTAAAAAACCAAAATACATAATTTAATATTTTGTATTTATTTTCTTTTAATTTTCCTCCATAATTTAAATAGCCCACTTTATTATCTATGTGATATGATTCACATAGCTGGTGAATGTATGTGTTTACGGAAGCTGTTGTTCTTTAAGCATTAGTAAATTACAGCAAGCAATAAGAGTAAAAAAGATTGTCACGTTTTCAAATATTACCTAAATATGACGAAATAAATTCAAGTGGAAACTATACTTATTTCGTTGTATATTCATATATTATATCCCTTTAATATAAAATCAATAAGTGAATTAGAACGAACGCCTCGAATTAGTCTGACATGGAAAAGCACTTACGATTAACAACTGGGTCGGCTTCTCTGAACGTAGTTTATTTTTTAATTTTTCTTGGAACGATGGAAGTTTATTACAGAAATAAAATTCCAGTCGATATCACTTATTTTTCTAAAAAGGACTAAGTGAAAATCTGTGTTTGTTATATTTTAGGTTTAATAATAACTCGACATTCATCTGATGGTAAAAAAGATGATACATATTACATACAACGTGCTGTGTTTATAGTCTTGAGACATAAAATGTTAAATTTCGTTGCCCCAGTAACGTCACTAGCTACAATACCTTTCAAACTGTATTGTTGCTCACTACTATTGGTGCTAAGAATGCGCGTTGCAGTGGTATCTAGACAGAAGCAGGCAACTAGAAAACTATAAACAGAGAAAGAGGCCTATTAGTAAAATAATATTAATTAAAAGTATCTTATGTAAATTAAGCCTTTTTAATCTAAACGAGAGTGTACTCCCTTACTGCCTGACGGCGGAGTAACACATGGATTGTAAAATTGTACCTTTACGATATTTTATAAAAATAGCACAGAATTCACGTTCCATTTTCAAAATAAAATATAGTACCACCAAAAATATTTTATTTTATTGATTTGTGCCTGTG
>DWHS01000090.1:0-11663 GCA_018247935.1 Trogonoptera brookiana
GTTAGATTAGTTGCTGAAGATTATTTAGGTAGGTCGATTCTCATAGTCTACGTGGTACATAAAATAGTTTATATTTATACATTATTATTATTATTTTTTTATCACCTTTGTAATGAGGATTATTAGATACTTGTGTTAATCATTGTTAACCTATAATACATGTTCGATTCTGCATAAAGAAGACTTTTACGAAGGTATGGATAAAAATTGTTCTGTTGAACCTGCATCTGCTATAACAGATCAACAACCGCTCGCTGGAAGGCGTGAAGAGCGTGTCGGAGGCAATGGCGATGCTGAATGATTGCCAGTACGACTCGGTGCTCCTCACAGTGCTTCGTCCGCTCTACCCTTGCTGCGACCCGCGGAACAGGCGAGTTGACAACCTTGTCACTTATAGAAGTTATGTGATTGTGAACAGTTAGCTACATCAATCAATTATCTAATTTTGAATCGTATATCGCTCTAATAGGATGCAATATTATAACCTTTTAATTGTCATTTTTAACTTTATTTTTACTGCTGAAATGTAATATTCATTAGAAGGTAAAAAGACTAAATTGTTTTTGCGTGCGACAAATTGACTTTCGATGACATTATTCATGTAAGTACTAATAAATTAGCAAATTAGGTTTATCTGAACACTTGTTTTTTACTAATTTTATTTATAACTCGTGTGCTCCAAGCCAAGCTAATTTTGAGAGGGATGTAGCTTAGGTTCGTAGCCCACTATGCTGTCTTAAAACGGCCACAAAATTGCGTCATGTGTTCACTCTTGTGGGCATTGGTGCGAATATACGATTGTGTTTTTTTTGTAGGCTGCAGTCTTACGAGAACACTTATGCGGATAAAATGGTGAACTTCTCGTCGCAGACGGACGAGCCTTGCTTGCCGTTTCTGCCACCCCCCGATCCGAAGGTATGATGTCACACCTCACATTAATTCAATAAATAAATGGGTTTTAGATAGAGATAGATAGAGAGAGATATTTATTTGGCTGTTACTTATTTGCCGCGCTATGTCATGTATTTATGTATAGTTGACTTACACTTATGACCTACAAATGAAAATCAAGTTTTTACAAAATAAAAGTATACAGAATGTTCAATGACTTTATTGTTTCTGCATAGAGAAGAATTCTAAACAATTTGAGCCTTTATTAATTGCAGAAACCGAAACATTTCCATGTTTAGACTCTTGAAAGTTTGCTTTAAAAATAAGTTATAATATCAGAGAGAAGCTGAAGGTTTTATTGTAATGATCACATTTATTTTAGGTGCACATAGAACACGGTGTCGCGGACTTCGATCGGCGCTATGTGTACCACGTGGCAGCTGGCAGCCAGGGAAAAATACATCAGGAGAGAGGTACCATACATCTTTAATCTCCGGCTGTAAAAGAGGGGTGTTATAATTTGAAAACATGTAGGTGTGTGCTCGATGACTGAATCAATGTTGAGATATTTTTTTTATTGATGTGATAAGATTCGCTCGGTGATATAATTCAATAGTTATTGTTCACATACAGCTAGGTCCTTATTTTACATAATAATAATTGTAATTTGATGAATATAAACCTTATTTATATATTTTTAAAAGATATAGATAAAATCTTGTGCTTAGGTACATGGGACATGATTCGTGGGAAGATTGAGGCAGTAACAGGACGTACGAAATCGAAAGACAAACAGAACAAGGTATGGACGTCGTTCATTCTTCCAACTGTTTATTCTTAGTACTATCGCTCAACAGGAAATTCATCCATAAGCCGTTCATTCTTGTCTCTTAAATTAATCTAGATAAACAATGGAGTACATTCGGTCTGTCATAAATAAATCTAAATAAACAATAGATTTTTGATGCATATATGCAAAATATTTTGAATGCGTATGTTTAGTGTGTCATATGTATATACTCTTCATAATTTTTTAAGTTAAAATTTTCTACATCTATCTACAAGTATATCTGTATACTCGAATGTCATGATACTGTGTACTGGATGAGATAACTTGAGCCCCACTGAAGTGCGTTTGCGTCGACAGGTGCCCGAGTCGGACGCTATCGCCGAACTTGACTCCGTTATCGACAGCTATCACGGCAAGACTGGTGAGTGATAACGTTTGTTTACACTTTAAAAAAGACCTTTCAATAATATGAAATATTATTTTTAACGAAAGTTTTTTAACATCGGCGCATGCAGAGACATTTTATATGTTTAAAGTGTCTACTTATTTGTCTGAAACGATAATCGGGTGAATGTTGCGGGAATCCATCCATGCCGGTAGCGCAGGACTGATCGGTGTGGACATCACTGAGGGAAGCCTGTGTCCAGCGGTGGACGTATAAGTGGATAATGACCTGTATTTCTGTCTGGCATTGTGCATCCGAAACGGCGGGCTTTGTATTATTTTATGTTGGTTTCGTGATATCTGCTTAAAAGGCGTCCGGTATTGAAATCACTGAAATTATTAATTAATTTTTTAATGCATAGTTATAGTTAAAAATTATTAAAGTTAAACAGTTTTAAGGTAAATAGATTAGATCAGATTTTTATTTAATATTTTTTTACAATTTTATCCATAATTCTAGTAAAAGTAGTGTAAAATGAAATAATAAAACTTTTGTCTAGTCTGAATATTACTTTAAATAAGTTTTTGTTTTAAATATTTGTTCAGAAAGTGTTATTGTGTTATATCACAGAGCGTTCATAATTTTTTTTCAGTTAAAGAAACAAGTAGTGTACTAAAGCGCTCCCGACGGAAAAACAAGGAGTCACAAAACGACGCTAAGAATGGCGGCACGTGGCCCAAAGCACGAGCTAATTTTATTCTAGAAGAAAACTCCACGGGCACTATTGTCCAGCCACGCTCCAGGAAGGAGCGGCCGCCTCTCTCCATACTGCTAAGTCCTCCGACTAAACTGCCACCTGAACCGCAGCGATCAAATGTAAATAGAAACTCGAACCCGATACCGCTCGGTCACATGCCGCTCACTCACGCCACAGCACCGGCTAGGCACTCTGTGTACAAATCTATTGAGTCTTCTCCGGCAATAGAACACTTCCCCAAACCTGCTCCTTTGGCTATACATAACCCTTTCGCTTCCCCGAGCAGCATGAACTTTGAGAAGACAAGGACATTGGAAAAAGACAAGATATCCATTAGCGATTATGAACATGACGTCACACCAAACAGACTTAGCTTAGTTCTTAACCCATCCGACGATTCGTTAGACTACCAACCGGCGACCAGGAATAGAACTAAGAGCCCTCATTCTCTGGACTTTATGGTGAATAAAGGACCGAGCTCTCTTGACTTTGTCACGCGGAAATCTCCCAGCTCAATAGACCATCAAATGAAAAACCATTCGGGGAAGGACATCTTAGATCAGTATTATTCCACAAAAAAATCATCGCCTAAGACAGTCAACAAATATCCATCGGACAGCGATAGTTTCGGACCAGACAGCCTAAACAGTACCGCTAACTTCCCAATGACGGGTACCTTGCCGTCACAGTCGCGGTTGCAATCCCAGTATTACAGGGGTCCTTTCGTGAACTCCAATCCGCACACTTCGAATAGATATACACATTTGTCTAGTCCAACTAATATACCCCAAAGCCAATCGGGAGAGAGCATCGGAATGAGTTACGAAATGCATTCTTTCACCTCTAACACCCACAATATGTCTGACATTCAACCCGTCGCGAGGGTAAATAGAGAATACCACCACACCTACGAAGGCGGAACGTTTCCAAGGAAAAAGGAGAACCAGAGGTTTCGAATACCTTCGAACCCGAGTGTGACTTCAAAAAACTCGGCAGGAAAACTGAGCACTGGTTCAATCGAGCGAAGTTCCGAGAGGAATTCTCCGATGCCGACGTTCCACGTGGAGGTTTTGAGTCCGGGACGTGGGGCGAAGCAGCTTACGCACAAAGGTACTAGAAACTCCATGCCTGAGTACTGCGGGCTAGGATGGAATAAGCCGCTACCGGGCGAGTTGCGGAGAGTGCACATAGACAAGAGTCAGCAGCCGCTCGGTATACAGATTTCCTGTCCTCCCAGCAGCGGTGGCGTGTTCGTTTCGACTGTAAATGAGAATTCATTAGCCAGTCAGGTAGGTCTGCAGGTTGGAGACCAGTTGCTGGAGGTTTGCGGCATAAACATGAGATCTGCGACCTACACATTGGCGGCCAGTGTCCTGCGCCAAATAGGCAATTCCATAACTATGTTAGTGCAGTACAGCCCTGAGAAGTACAAAGACGAGATGGAGGTGCCAGGCAGTTCCTCGTCGGGGGAGAGTTCGCACGATGACGAAGTCTCTTTATCCGGCTCTCCGACACCTAGGAACTCGCCAGGACCGCAGCAGTCTCTGCGAATGGACGTGCCCTCTACTGATGTCGCCACTTTAAGACAGACGCAAGGCAATAAGGATCTTCCGAGGTTTTTGTTGATAGAAATGCGAAATTGTTCGGATCTTGGCATAAGTTTAGTGGGAGGCAACGCAGTGGGTATATTTGTGCACAGTGTACAAATAGATTCGCCAGCGTACATTGCGGGCCTGAGAACTGGGGACCAGATTTTGGAGTACAATAATGTGGATTTGAGAAGAGCCACTGCTGAGCAGGCGGCTTTGGAGCTGGCCAAGCCTGCAGATAAGGTATGTTTATGGTTTTTCACATTAGCAAGTAAATTTAAAAATTATACGTAAAGTTTTACATTCTCGTAGTTATTTAAAAATCTGTGCGGCGCAGAAACGCCACAGAGGCTGTTTGCTAGGCGCTTGTCCTTCTATTATACTTTGATCCCTAGTGGAATTTCGTGGCCACATATAGATGAACATGGATAGCTCATAGGGCAAGAAAATAATCTATATTAGAAATATACATTGCTAATATTACATGAACACTGCCATTGTGTTCATGTAATACATTGTATGAAGTGGTGTGTGTGAAAATTTTATAAAAAAAGGCTCTAATAATTTATTGTTACAGGTGAGCGTGTTGGTCCGCCACGACTTGCAGCAGTACCATGAGATCAAAGACAAGCCGGGTGACGCGTTTTACATTCGCGCGGGCTTCGACCGCTGCACGAAAATAACCTCCATAGGCATGGATCCCATAGACGAGTATTCCTTATGGTTCAGAAAGGATGAAGTGTTGTTTGTTGACAATACACTGTTCAACGGCGCTCCGGGACTGTGGAGAGCGTGGCAGCTGGACGGGAAAGGAATGAAGAAGCATTGGGGGACTATACCTAGCAAGTTTAAGTGAGTAAATATTGTTGGGTACATATGTTTTTTATGTCTCCATCTTATGCAGCGGACAAAGATTTCATGAACATGCGATATCCATTACTCGGATAATTTGGCAGATTAATAGGCGCGACTTTTTCCTTATGAAGAAAACCCCTTTCAATTGTGTGAATATTATTTTAGCTTTTTAATATTTTTTCTTCTGTAATGACTTTTTTGTAACATTAAAAACAAGCTTAAATCCCAATAAAAACATTAAAAGACTAAAGATTATTTTTTAAAAGCCTATTTTTTTCTGTTTTTACAGAAGTTATTTTTGACTAGTATATATCATAACTAATAACATCTGATTTTCTTGTTAAAATACAGTTGATATAAGATAGTACATCATGCAAAATTTAGGCAATAAAATCTGTGATGCGTGACAAGTGTATCAGTATTAGGGGATCCTAAAATTTATCATGATAAGTTTTAGACTTCCATTTCCATTAGCAGCCTTTTTTTAAATTAGCGGTATATCAGTTTAGGGGGTTGCGTTAAAGGGGGAGTCTGAATGTCAAGGCAATATAATTATATGTAGAGTGGAGGAGGTGTTGAGGCGGTCTACAGGAGCGTTGGATAGTGAAGCGCAGCGGCGGGCGTCCAGCACTGCGAGGCGATCCTTCTTTCGCCGCAAGAAGCACCGTGATAGCAAGGAGCTGGCCTCCTTTTCCAACACCGAGCTCGGATGTTGGAGCGACTCCGGTACTCTGACAGAGGACGTACCGCTCTCCTACCAGCGCGTCGAAAGGTTACACTGTAAGTATTTGGGTTTATTAAACAACAAGAATGAATTCTAAGATAAGAGGCGAATAAGATCTAACGAAATGGGTTCCCCAGATTTGCTGTCCTTAATGAGCATGGCTCTGTTATGATATATAAAATCATACTATCTTTTATAACTTTAACTTAAATTTAATGTAATGTCATTTGTTTACAATTATTTAGCAATATTAATCCAATATAGGGGAGTTCTTCTCTTTTTACGTTTGGGAGATTAGTCGATCTAGTGTTACGTAATTTTTCAGAGTTCTTATTAAAAAAGAAATCATAAGTTTTACATTTCGTTGTAAAATTAATGTAGTTAAGTAGTAAGTTGTAAGTAAAATTAATGTAGTGTTATCGTTTGAAAAAACGTTACAGTACATGTTTGTTATTGTTGTTGGTTCAGACGGCAGCCAGCGCCCAGTTGTGGTGTTGGGCCCGCTGTGGGAGTGCGTCGCCGGCAAGCTGGTGACGGACTGGCCACACGTATTCGCGCGCGCCCGTCCGGACCCGCGCGCCGTGCGCGACCGCGCAGAAAAGGTACAGAAAGACCTATCTTTACTATCGTGGATATTTTTTACTTATTAATGGGCTGGATAGCATTTGAATATAAGGCCACATGATGTTAAGTGACAACGAGGCCGTGGATGTTGAATGTTGCTTGCCCAATATACGTTGGATTGACAGCCAGAAAACAAGGGTTCGAATAAACCCGTCCACGAACCTAACTCCATAACTTGCGGTCTTGGAATAAAACCTGGAAACTCCGTGTTATGAAGCATAAGCCTAGTTGCTGTGCTACAAAGGTTGGGGCTACGATAACGAGGTAATCTGTGTGTATATGTAATTGTTTGCGACTTGGTAGCTCGAAAACGGTTGAACCGTTTATGATGTCGATGTTTTCTCTATTTGGAATGTGTCTTAATAGAGAGAATAGTCCTTGGTATAAATAAGAAAAACGGTTCATCTGTAGGTTTATATGTTAATGTTAAAATTTATCTTAATTATTACGTTGTTATTTCAGGGTATACACTGCATTCTCGATATTAGCGTGTCCATGATAGAGAAACTGCACAAGCATCAGATATATCCCATTGTGCTCTTCATAAAATTCAAATCGTTTAAGCAAATCAAGGAAGTGAAAGACACGCGGTATCCGGCTGACAAGGTGTCCGCGAAGGCTGCTAAGGAAATGTATGAACATGGGCTGAAAGTGGAGAATGAGTACAGGAATTACATTTCGGGTGAGCAGCAGATATTATACATCTAAGCAACTATACATTAATAAGTAATAGAAAAACTTGGTTCAATTTTTATCTTTTTAATTGTATTTGGAGGAATGCAAGAATGTATTTCTTCGATCTCGTCTAGCAAGTCTGAAGCATTTTGCACTCGTATTGTCTATTAAGTTTTAGGGGTTGCTGTATATTAATATGAATAACAAGAAGGAACTGTCCGTATTATCATTGATTGGGAATAATTTTTTTAAAGATCAACTTCACTTGATAAGGCTATTTTAATATTCAGTTATACAAAAACTATATATCCTAGCTTTTCAAAGAAATATGAATTCTTTCAATATAGATTAAAATATATTTTAAAAACTATATTAAAACTACTATATTAGACTTTATCTAATTAAAAAAAAAATACCGCGTTTAGCGTCTTCAAATACGAATGTTGTTTGCTACAGCGGAGATTCCGGCGGGCGTCAACATCGCTTACATGTGCACGCAAATCAAAGAGGCGGTCGAGGAGGAGCAGAACAAAACGCTGTGGGTGCCTTCGGTGCAGGCCTGACCCCTGCCCCCCGCACCGCATAAGTGCGTCACCTTCTGCACGCATCACGACCCGCGCGACTCGCGCGACTCCCGTGACCCCTGCGACCTCCGCGACCCGAGAAGCACGTACTCTCACAACGATCTGCGCTACTATTCCGGCCCTGGGAACCGCAAACCCAAACAAAGAAAAGTCGATTCTAACGACGACGACGTTAGATATTATTCGGAACCCGACGTGAAATACTTTGAAATAGATTATGAATTTCTTAAAGAGCTGCGTCGAATCGCGCGCAACAACTGCCCGAAGTGTAAACGGAAGAAAAGTAGAAAGTATGACGAGTGTAGAAAAAGAGAAAAGGTGAGAGAGACGTACGTGTTGTGCAACGGACGCTATCACAGCGCGAAGGAGCACTGTAGAGTGTGCTGTAAGATCTGCAACCGCTCGACCGATACCTTGGACTCATTCGAGGATGAGTATTCGCTGGCATCGAGAAGTTACAGCTTGCCATCGAGCAAGGCCACCACTAGCTCGCGATCCCGGTCGACGCCGAGCAACAAACGCGATAGGAAGAACTCGATACAATCGATTAAGTCTGTATCGTTTTTAGAATCGAGTAACGAAGAATCGATGAAGGACGAGCCGAATTACACGGCCAAGAGTTTCACCAACGACTTGAAGAAGTTTCTACTGAAACCTACTCCACCCCGACTCAGTCTCCGAGACAAGTTCATGATAAGCCTCAAGCAAGAAATAGAAGCCACCCGGAGGTCGCCGAAATTGAAAGCGATACGGGGTCTCTGGAAATCGTACTGATTTGTGCTCTAGTGAATTATTCTATTTATTTGTAGTTTATGGGATTTCATTGAATAACTAATCAGTGATTTATTCAATAATGTTTATGTTTAAACAGCAATTGGCCATGTCGGTTTGAATTGAAACTATTACTTAAGTTGATGCAAGTTTAATGTGTTGATTTTATTTGGATCATATGTCATCATCAATGATGTGAATGTTGCAAGGAAATATTTAATGCTCGAGTATCCTGAAAGTACACCATTTTAAGATAATTGCATTAAGGTTCAATGTAAAGAAATTAGAAATTATTTGTCTGTTAAGCAAGAAAATTGCTTTCAGTGATCAGAACAATATTGATCAAAAGTTATTCTGATTCTAAAGTTCTTTATATACCTTTGAGATCAGAACATGAATGAAAATACAATGTTTACCATCAGGTATATCAGTTATGATCAAGTGATCGCCCTGCTCATATTGTCCGAAAAAATTGTCTAACTTTAGACCTAAAACATTCTTACAATAACTTTTTCATGAAGTTAAAGATTTTTCCTTGCATCATTCATCTGTATAATTGAACTCAATTGTGTGCTATGACATGGCTTTTCTGTTCCACATTGATTCTTGATCTACTTGGTGCTTATTTCGTTTTTATATTGCACTTGGATGGTGTGATGCAATTTATATAACGGAGGTGTTCACAATTGGTCTAAAAATTAGCAAGGTTTAGGTGCTAACATCTTAAGCTGCGAGCTTTTAATGTATTGTCTCATACTACCCATATATATTTATTACCAACATGTCATATTATATCAGTTTCGTTTTGCCGGAGAAAAGGAACTAACCAAGGCCTTAAAAGCCTTTCTTCATTCTTTATATAGTTGCCAAGATATCATGAAATTTACTTACAAAATGGCCTTTCAAAGATGTTCAGCGTTATATTGTAATAGTGTTGGAGGCAGGTGGTCTGAATTTAAATCAAAACCAAAAGTCAAGAAATCAGTTTGGTATTAACTGAGATTTTGGTATTTATAGAAAATCTAGAGCAATATTAGTCTCGTAGAAGCTTATTTTTGTCTTACAGTTGATAAAATTTTTGTACTCAGATTAAAACTTTCATGTGATGCACTTAACTATTTTTTAAACAGTTTATATTTGCCTCGTATATTTTCTAACAATTTTGCAGTGATAATTTTTTTTTTATAAATTTTCACGATGTTCAGTCGAATACATATCAGATGAGGTGTACACTGCCTATGACATGAGTTTGACTGGTACTTCGTACGCGTCAATAAGTTTGCGTCATATGACAGCTGTAAATTTTTTATCAATTTTTCTTGTTCGCATTTGTAAATGGTAAAGTATCTTAATCTGTGCATTATATTAAATTGATATAACAACTATTTCTATAGTATTTGTATTGTGTCAGTGCATTAGAATCCCAATATTTATGGGAAATTAAACTCAACAATATATAGGTATTAGTATAGTATCCATTGGAGCTCGAATAATGTGCCCGTGGTTTAGTTCCGTAGGGATCAATAGAAGACCTTTGTTGTGTTTATAGATATTTATATACGAATTATGTATAATCCTATTGGTATATAGAATTTTATATAGCGACTTTACAATCGTATTTTAACAGTAGTGTGTCAAGGTTTATATATAAAGTTTGCTCTTGTCTTAAGCATTGTCATATCACGTATAACACGGACTTTCGATTTTGATGATTATTCAATATAATAATCATTTAGAATAAAAAAAGTAAACTATACAAAGATTACATTCTCAAAAACTTTAACATACATCCTTGGTGCTATTCTTTGTCCATACAGCTTTTTTACACAGAATATTTTTAAACAACCATAACCTATATACTGTATAATTATAACTATTAATTACATATTACTTCAGTGTCTAAATAATTTATTAATTGAATTTTTAATATACTTCTATACCTTTTGAGGGTTAGGACTGGATGTTTGTTTCTTATAAACAGCATTTTTACCCCTATGTGGCAGTGATACTGATAATCTGTTTTACAAGAATGTTACTGTCTTAATTCTACAACATTTAAAGTCTTTATATTTGTTTCATTTTGGTTATGTTGGTGCCTCGTGTATTTGGTGCAAATTAGCAGAAATTAGTGTCTCAGTTTTCTTTACTTTTTATTGTAACTTATTAGAAGGTATAGTCTATCAAATTGATACATTGCTATGAAGTGAGAATGAATCTTAAAAGTTTCTTTTGCATAAATCAACTTTGTGTATAAATAACAGTTGAGAGGTGGGCAATGCTTGTTAATATATATTCAAGTACTATTTGTTTGAATATGTTTTGCGTTTTCCTAGTTATACTGTTCAGTTGGTCTCAGTTGTAATTGTTTTGACGAGGATTTCAGTCTTTACTACTTAGTCATTCATTCTTCCACTTATCTGTTTGCCCAATCTTTTTCATGTCAATAGGATCTCTGATCTTTCCATTAAATATCTAATTAAACTTTTTTTTTAATATAACGTTTTAATTATGGTCAATTCTGCAATATAACAATGGTGCTTTGAAATTACTTCTTTAAATATTTTAATCAACTACTTCCTGTGTAAATATGTCTTGTTTACAGAAAATAATATTTATTCATTTTATTATATAGTTATAACTGGTTTATTCAGAGAAAATTTAAAATTAATGTTTGCATGCTTTCTTGTACGATGACCTTTATTGCAAGTGATATTGTCTTTGTCTATTATTGAATAAAGTAGACTAGATGAAATATCTAAGTTGACATAAAAAAGTTAATATGCATAATGTAAATGATCTAGACTAATTGTTCAGGGTAGATTTAGTGGAATTAGTTGATTTAGTCATGAAAATGGATATCCAGTTCTTAAAGTGTAAAGTGCATGGTATATTTGCCCTCATATTTTCAATGGCATGAATTTAATAAATGCAATTGTTGTTTATAAAGTTTTGGCGGTAGTATGCTATGTAAATTAATTTTCAATCGATTTCGAGCAATTACTTGTTTATATGTAACAC